>CABFWO010000158.1:234502-248292 GCA_902155825.1 Timema genevievae | reverse complement strand
CCCCCCCCTCAATATCTGCGATTGGAGAAGGGGTACCCCCGTCAGGGAACACTCTCTCCCAAACTCGGGGTAACGACACAATCATTTGCACTGGTGGAATTGGTGGCTTTGGGGAGGGATATTGATTGTAACAACCTGGCAATCCTTCCAGCACCCCCACTCCTCGTACTCCCCCCGTCAAACTTACACAGACCTTTCTACCTTCCTTTACTCGCTTTGCAACGAACAAATATTTAGAGCGGGAGGGGTTCAGCTTGTTGGAGAGGGCTACAAATAAGTCATATTCAAATTATATTTAATTCGATCCTTTCAGTTATCTTGGTTCGACACCTTAGCCCAGCCGGTAGCGTGCCACTATACTGAGCAGAGGGGTTCCGGGGCTCGATTCATGGCATGGCTGAATAAAATACATCATTGATAAAACAAATTGGGACGTTATTTTTCACAAGGATGCATAAATTACCAAGATAATGGATAACGTGCATGTTTTAGAAGTAAGTTAGGATGTAATTCATGTGTTGATTTAATCATTGTGTTTAGAAAGTGTACGTTAAATATCACAAATAATTAAACAAATAGTATATATTATTATTTAAGGTTTAAGGGCGCCTCTGTGGGCTAGTGGTTAGCGTTCCTGGCTACAGATCCAGAGGTCTTGGGCTCAATCCCCAGTGCTTCCAGATTTCTCTGTGTATCAGAGGGTCTGGAACGGGGTCAGAACACATGAAAAGCTATTGGAATGAAAAAGTAGCGGCTTAGGTCTAGAAAACTGAGATTAAAGTCCTGAGGGCTCTTTAGGCTGACCACGTAACACACTATAACAGCAGAAGTTTGTACTATATTCGTCAACATATTGCGGCTGCTCTGTCAGTATGGCTCGATTAAAGGGCTGATGGCATGTAGTTTTAAATTTTAGGGCTTTAGGATATAAATATTCCTGTCGGGATGTCCTAGATTATGTTTATTGACACAAGAATACTAGTAGTGCTTGGTGTGGACATTTAAAAATAAAAATCTCTTACAATTATATCAAGAGCCTGATTCAAGCGGGACGGAATATTCGTAGAGAGAGCATAAAAAAATAGTGATGTATTTTTATAGATGGAAGATAGCATTAGAATGGACCTGCAAGAGATAGGGTGTAATGAGGTGGACTGGATAGAACAAGCTAAGATAGGTATAGGGTGTAATGAGCTTAACTGAATAGAACAAGCTAAGATAGGTATAGGGTGTAATGAGCTTAACTGGATAGAACAAGCTAAGATAGGTATAGGGTGTAATGAGCTTAACTGGATAGAACACGCTAAGATAGGTATAGGGTGTAATGAGCTTAACTGAATAAAACAAGTTAAGATAGGTATAGGGTGTAATGAGCTTAACTGAATAGAACAAGCTAAGATAGGTATAGGGTGTAATGAGCTTAACTGAATAGAACACGCTAAGATAGGTATAGGGTGTAATGAGCTTAACTGAATAAAACAAGCTCAAGATAAGAATAGTTTGTAATGAGGTGGAGTGGAAATAACTTGCTCAAGATAGGAACAGAGTGTAATGAGGTTGACAGGATAAAAAAAATAGCTCAAAGTAGGAATAGGTGGTGTACTTTTGTGGTTTTTTGACAGGTTTGATGCATGAGCACACTATATATTTTTCTCTGAAAGGGGCAATGGGGGTTGAAGTTATATCCAGGTTAAGTTAATTAAAATAATAATTGAGGATACGTAAATATACCTAGGCATAGCGTGGGAATAAATTTTCTATCTTTTTCTAAATTTCGTGATAGTATAATACAGAGAATCACAACATTACTCTTGTTCCTTGTCGTGCCAGTTTATGTGAACGCTACATATAATTTAATTTCGCATTTAATTACCATTTACTTTGATAATCCGTTTCAAAACAGATATAAAGATAAAAACGTACATACATATTAACATACATAATTTTGGGAGCTGAAGGAGGAGACAGAGGACAGGGCGCATTGGCGGTCTAAGTTCACTGACAAAAGGAATGGACCTGTCGTGAGACAGAGCACCTAATAATAATTATCATACACTTATGTTTTAGGATTTATTCTATTTATTACTATTGATAATATGACAAGAACATTTGAACTTTCATCAAATTTTATTAAAATAGTTGACGTAAAAAATCTCCGTGTACCTTGGAAACACTTCACGTCGCCGTTAATAACGTTAATATCAAACGTAAAACTCTTAAATGTGTTAACTAGTCTATAGGTATACACTTTTATTCTTATTTCTATTAGTCAGATTTTTAATAAATGTATATATTACTATCAAAACAATTCTCCAACTATAATTAACTAGCACAGGTTTTTTTTCGTAATGTTAACTTTTACAGTAACAATTAATTTTTAAACTACAACATCCTCTTCACAACAAAAACATATTCTAACGTTTGTAAAATTTGTTATAAATGTAAATATGAAAATTTTAAGATAATTTAAAATGTTGGGGAGCATGGTGAGTTCCCTTGCCTTAGAGGGTTTAGGGGGTGTGGAGGGAGATGTAAGCAGGGTGCACATACCTTCATGTCCAGAAACTTGGCTGAAATCTGCGCCTCCCTTAAACACAACTGTCCGTTCCAACTGCTTGCTAGACGTTGGTCTTGCTTGCTAACTAGCTCGCTCGCTCTCCCTCGCGCTAAACTTGCTCTTCCCCTCTCCCTTCAGAGTATGTAACATGTGATAATTTCTATCCTTTTTAATTAAAATTATACACGGCAGAATGGAATGTTTTAGAAAGGGGGCGAAAAAGGCTCGACACGATGTTTTAGAAGGAAAACTTTTGAGAGGATTTGATGTCAAGGCGTTGCTAAAATTAAGTAGGCCCAACATTCAGATTCAGATAGGATGTAATTTTGCTTTTTGACAATTGTAAATCTATTAACACAGTTTACATAAGTCAAGTCATGTGATTTTCAGCTGTTACTGTTTATGTATATTATCTGTACCGATTAAAAACAACAACAACAACAATAATAATAATAATAATAATATAGTAAAATTTTATCAATATTCACTGAAAAAATGTTATTTTCTAAAACTTCCTTCCTGCCAGAATCCTACATACCTTGGCTGCGCAGTTAAACTACGTGATTCCTTGATCAAAATACGGACACTAATTTTAAGCACTTGATATTCTAAACGTAACACAAATAAAATGTACAATAATATTTTGTGTACCGTTTGTGTTTCACTATTCCTTTTATAGTTGCACGAATTATTTTAATAGGAACTTGTTTCAACTGCACCATTGAATTGTTCACATTACTCAGTAGAACACTCTTTGGTATCAACATTCCTATGTGAGGTATGTAGAGCGAAGTCTCATCTGAAAGTGAATTGAATCATTTGTTCCTTTGCAGCTATGGTGGTTGTTTAAGAACCACCTAATATACTTTCAACATGTTCGGGTAGAATAATTACCTTTATCAGGAATGGTTTTAATTTAAATGATGTCTACACTAATTTTCTGGTGACGATGAGTTCGGGGTTTGAATCCTGGGCAGATAATTGGGGTCGTCCATAAACCACATAACGCTTTGAGGGGAGGAGGGGGAAGCTCTAATGTATACATGCTGTTACATGGAGGAAAGGGTGCGGTACGTTAAAGTGTTACGTAACACAGGTCTTATACTCAAATTCTAATGTTCAAAAATAATATTATTGTTCATGTTTTCACCATTGGTAAACATACTTATAGATAACTTCCAAATATCTGTGGCGTTGAAAATGCAAGTTTAGTACTTACTTTTTGTTTATCAATATTTCGAATGCGCTTGGATAGAATTGTCTGCCCAATACTAGGAACGCCAAGCACATTCGAAAACACATATTTTCATGCGCATGATAGTGACATGTTTATACTCACGGCACTTGTTTAAATTGGTCCAATCTACTAACCCCCTCACGTGCTTTTAGTTGGATAACAGATGTCAGTCGAAAAGCCTTAATTTATAGGTATAAGATAGTTGAATTTGAGTATAATTTAGATTCCTACAGCACATTATTTTATATAGGCCGTGAATAATCGCTTGTGTTTGAACAGAAACAAAAATAATTTCTTCAAAAAGAGGATACTTGTTCATTGCTTACATATAAAAAGCGATGCTTGCATATAAAAAGCTATATTCAGTAAAAAAAAAATTGGAAGATTCTCAAAAAGATGTTGTAGAGAAATGGAAAGAAGCAAAAGTACAGAATGTATCTCAAGGCAAGTTTGATAAGTCCATCATTAGTGTTATTTCTTAGTACCAGCAGCATGTTATGATAAGTAAAGCTTCAAATTTCATTAATTATGTTCAAAAGGTAGGCGTATTTAAGCCTATACCCTTTACCTTCTGATAAATCTTAGTGTGTATGTATATAAATGCAACTATTATACACCTGCTACGGTGGCCGCACTGTCTAAATTGTCATTCTCTCAGTATACTAGGCGGACGATGTTGGGGAGATGGGTTTCGAATACCAGTCAGGTCTACTGAGGGTTGTTTTACCTAAATGATTTCCCACTCTCCTTCTATGCGAATGCTGGTTGATTTTCTTTAAAATTCTACCTTTTTAATATACATTTTGTAGGGTGGTATAGTCAAACTTTAGTTATTCTGATTATTTTTCATTATATTTATCTAATGGAGTAGAAATGAGGAAGGTAGAATTTTAGAGGAAATATACCCTCATTAACGTGGAGAGGGAGTATAAAACCATTTAGCAAAAGCCACTCTGAGTACACCCGACAGGTATTTGAACCCCGATCTCCGCTTCATTGGTCATCTTGTCTTTTTAGAGAGTGAAGTCAGGATTCAGGATCGATGTTGGAATGAAACATGAGTCTAGGTATTGATAAGTTAACAAAAGTAAAATTGTACATTAATCCAAAATATAATTTAGAAAAGTTGTATCCCTATATGATGATCATATGACTATCAAAAACGTGCACAATATTAAGAAAGATGTCTTCCCCCAGCGTCAAGCATCTGACGTGGGCACTTTAACATCATCTTGTAGCGCTACTATAGAAAAGGGACAACCTATTCAGCACATAGTAGTACCGCGGCGTCTTGCTATTACTCAGATTGAAAACCTGACATCCATAACATAAAAATAGCAGAGGTTTTTCCTCATTAACCTGAAGAATTAGAGCTTGACATTTTTATGTTGTATAAATAACAATACTCTCTAAAATAATTTATAATCAGGATTTAAAATGGATTTTAAGAAGTATTAAATCTGAATCCTTCTTCAGTATCACAAAACTTCCCTATGAAATAATGTCATTCATTCTTGGTGAGAAAAGTTACGTAACACAGGTTGGGGGGGCGGGGGCTAGTTAAAATGTCTGCATGGGGTTACATGGGGAGAGGGGGGATAAAAAGGTAAGAAAAAAGCGTTACGTGGTTTATGGACGACCTCTAATTCAAGTGGTATATCACTCTTTCTCCACGCAATTTTCTCCAACGTGTACCTAATTTTGCTCTAGCCCATTAGTGTAAATATTCGCTAATACTGGACTCTGAGACGCTATGCACGAGGAATAATACTTCCTTATATACATTATAATCTGTTTATTTCTAGAACTAACAATGTACGAAAATCTCTGACTAATATATATATATCCTTAACATTACAGTATTTAAGATAATTAATCGAATTTAAAATTAATCTGGCAAGCAATTAAAATCAATAAACTATTAAGAGTTGATGCGCGCATATTTAATCATAGATTTCCTCAACTAGTTTTGTAGCTATTTCATGAAATTACACTTGTGAAGGAAATACAACATTATCTCTGTGTATCCTCTATGTGTCTGTGTGTTAGCAGTAGAAACAGGTCCCACTTTTTTTTAGTATATAGCCACAAAAAAAGAGGAAAAAACAGCTGAGTATGATCAGGGGGAAGGGAGGAGGGCTGAATGTTAAAAGTTTTCAAAACTTTTTTGTAGGCATAGAGGAGGGAGAGGGGAAAGGGAAGCGAGAGGAAATAAAAAAGGGTTGAAAAAGTTGGTGGAGAGCTTCGTATGGTTGGTGAGTGCGTCGGAGGATAAGGGGTGTAGTGGGGGGCGGGACGCATGCGCAGGGAGACAGGCCTATATAAAGAAGGGGTTGAATAGATTCTCTCGACGTCACTGTGGCACTCGAAGTCAGACGCGTCCCGGGGAAAGATGCGTCGAACCGAGCGACGCCCTTTGGCTTCAAAACACGCAGATACGAACATTTTTATTACTTTACAATAAAATAAAATGTGTAACTTCAAGTCGTATATCGCCAACCTTAGATTTTTTTAATTGTTCTAACTTTTTTTTACATTTAGTTTTAAGCATACTTTCGAAAACATTACTATTATTGATCTTGGTTTAAATTTAAAACACCAATCATAACATGCTTTAACAAATATGTATTTAATAAATATATACACCTTACCAAAGGCAATAATAAAATATATAATAAAATGGTCTAAGGCGTCACTATCGCAATAGACTGGACTGCCGATGATGGGGAGCTCGGTGTTCGAATCCCGATCGGGTGTACTCGGTGTTCTTTCCTAAATGATTTTCCACTCTCTATGCAAATATGGGTACACTTACTATAAATTCAACCTTCCCCATGTCCAGCACATTATCGTAATTGGTACATAAGCGTACACCCTGAACGGGTAATGAAACGTGGTGCACAAAATATCAAATCTATAAATCTTGTCATCAAAAGGGGAAGGGTTTTTCCTACTTAAAAAATATTCCTACCATAAGATTTCTCTAAATAAACCAACCAAAATTTGAATTTCTAAATAACCTTAAATTTTCAAAACTATATTATAAGTTTTATTATTTAAATTAACCATACCAATTTTTGGGATGGTCTAATGTGCTACTCTCATGTTGGACTAGATTGCTGGAGACGGGGAGATCGGGGTTCGATCCCAATTGGGTTCATTGAGGGTGATTTTAATAAATGGTTTTCCACTCTCCTCCCACGTGGGTGCACTTCCTCTCAATTAAACCTTCCTAATCCCTAAGAAATTAGTGTAATTAGTACATAGGCTTATAACCCGAACGGGTAATAGGACGCGGTGCTTAAAAAAATTCTTGGGGTAAGTTATAGTCGTCACTTTATTTACTATTTTTATTTTACCACGTCTTAGAGCCAATTTCATAGTCAATCTTAGTCCCTAAAGTGCGGCACTTTACTAAATACATGACAACACATACCTAAACCAGAATGGGGCGGGCCAGTTTCCCATATGGTCTAGTTAGGTGTAGTCCTGTATTTAGTGTAGTACCGCGCTTGAGGCGTGCTAAGTCTGACCATGAAACTGGCCATTAGTTCGGGGTTGTACGCATTTATTAGTGATACTAATGGAAGAGGTATTAGGTATGTATCATTTAAAAAAATGATGTAGTCACATTTGCATGGAGGGTGAGTCGGAAACCACGTAGGGGAAACCCCCCTAAATACACCCAGCCGAGATTTGTACCACGTTCTCCACGTCACCGGGTCTAAAACCAGAGATATGTGCTAGGAAACCACCGTTGCGGGTAGCTTTGTTATTTACTAAGAGTTGTGGTCTATAAATAACATTATTTATGCCTTTATAAAAGAGAGTTTATGATAAAAATATTCGAAGCTGTGAAACTAAATCTTAGTGAGGGTTATAAAATCGATAGAGATCTTAGATAATTTCAAATCTTAACTGCGTAAAATTTATCAACTACAGAGCTATAAATAAATAGTACTCTTCACTTACCATACATTTTATATCATATATAAAAAATAATCAATTGGAATAATTAATTTTATTTATTCATTTTATAGAGTTATTGTGTGTGTGTGTGTGTGTGTGAGAGAGAGAGAGAGAGAGAGAGAAAATACACTGCCCATGATTTGCGTCTAAGATATCTTAGGAAGAGGGAAAAGGAGAGCGTATTATTATCTGGAAGTGTTCTGTAAAATATATTCGAATGCTCAGAGATTGTTGAAACATATTCTAATTAATTGAACTCTGAGATATAATTTATATAATCCTAAAGTTATCTAAAGATACTCTTCAAAATGTTAAGCTATATCTGAAATATTATTTCTAAAGACGCTCTTATAATGTTCAGCTATTTCTAGAACAGTCTTTAGAGAATTTAAACTTAAGAAATATGCTCTGGAATACTCATTTCTTCCAAAGATGCTATTCAAATGTTGAAGTATTTATGGAACACTCTGTAGAGTATTGTAACCTGAGAAGCAGGTCCTGTCATTCTAAAGTCCTCTATCGACGGTCCTCGTATGTTCCGGCGCCATGACGTCCTTGCAACGACGCCAACGCTCTCACTTCAGACCAACAAAGCGAGTGACTTGACTGGGCCTAGAATCTATTAAGCGGATTAACTCCCCAATGAAGCCAACATTTTCAAACCTCCTTCCGTCCTCCATGTCCTGGTCCTGCGCGTCCTTTTAGAAGGACAAGAATGACGTCAGTTCACAAGGATTTCATCCAGACATTCAGTTTATGGAACAGAGAATACCTTATCCAATAATAATATTTGAACCCACTTCAGTGTCTGCATGATCTAAGGCATCACTCACGCAAGAGACTAGACTGCTGATGACGGGGAGTTGAAGGTTCGAATCCCGGTTGGGTGTACTGAAAGTTTTTTCCCTAAATGGTTTCCCACTTTATCTCCACAGAAATGCGGGTACAGTTCTTCTAAATTCAACCTTCTCGTTTAGTCTGTATTTCCGGTGATTGATAGGTAGGGGTTCGACTCCTGGCTGAGAGAACAGAGCGCGTTCTTTCCTTGAGTAATACCCCATTCGCCTTTCACGCAAATTCGGGCATATTTCCTTGAAATTTTACAGAACTTATTCCTACTCAATTAATTAATATATGTGTATAATCCGAACGGATAGATAATAAGACTAGGTGGAAAATTAAACGGTGCGGTATATCGCACAGACTTTCTATTGAAATAGCTACATTTACTAAAAAAACTAGTAAGATTTGGGAAACTAAATAATAAACGTTGTTGCAGAAACACTCCACCAAAGAGCATAGAGGAAATAATATACATAGTTACAGAAAAATTGAGAAAAGAAGAACATCTCTGTCCACCAAAGAACATAGCACCAATTTTTTATTTCAGAAAAGCTCAATTAAAAGAATATATATACAATACATATATATAAAATTTACTTATAGCTCAGAAACTATTGGTTTGGAAAATATATTCAGAATAGAAGATTTTAATTTTGAATAGTAGGCCTACTACAACTTTACAGAAATAAGTTATCTTGTATCTCAAATAGTTGTGTGGATAAAATTATGTTAAAAATTGAAAATTTTGGCCAATGTTATTGTTATTTTCATGCGAAAATGAAACTTTTAATTTTATTTTCAATACTTAACAGTGCCTAAATACGAAATTTAATCAAAATCCTTAGCGTGGAGTGTGAGAGAATCGATTTTTTCTTTGTTCTTCAGTAAACTACCCCAATTTTAGGGTTAGATATTTAATTCCAAAAAACGCCTCGGGTGACACTTATGAAAAATCCTAGACACCAATCTTTAACCCAATCAGTAAAATGGTTCCAATTCTAAGACAAGATACAGGCAGACGGAATCACGAAAACAATTATTTTGGTTTCAACTTCGACATTTGATCAAAATCTCGAGTTCGATTTCCTTTTCAGTCACAATACTTCTTTCTCTGAGGGATCATTAGAAAGTAAAAATGGGCCGAACCAGGGGAAACAGTACAAATATTCGTGTAGCCTTGAAGGAACATCACATAAATACCTTTTTTCATAATTTCCTGAACTTATGATAACAATCCCAGACATAGAACCCAAAAACTATGGAGATACATCACTCCTTTCCGATGATCTCTTGATGAATGAAGCAAAGAGGGCAAAGGGTGATAATAGGGTGGTGAGAAGGGGTGAGGGGCGACTGATGCTGTAGCCAGCCAGGCAGTAAAGAGCTACCACGCGATTTTTCTTTAATTTTGCTAGGAGGAGGAGGAGGAGGCATGAGTTAGTGAGGAAAACCTCTTCGGGCGTACCTAATCTGGGAAGTGACCGAAACGCCCGTTTGGAAGAGCGCCTAATGCCGCTCGCTATGTACCGGGTTTTAGAAGAGATGGAAAATCCACTGATAGAGAGAAAACTCAAAGACACGTTAAGGGGGGAAGGGGCGAGGGAGGTTGTAGAATGTTTCTTCAAATATTTGGTATATATTAAAAAGATTACTCTTAAATGAATACCTATTCAAAACTCCTCTAACACTTCTTAACACTCACTGAGCGCGAATTCACAAATATTAGCAAATATCTCGAAGAATTAATTTTTAAAAATTGTGTTATGCATTCCCTCTCTAAATAACGTTTTATTTGTTTAAGATAAGTATTAGTATATTCTATTTTTATTCACTACGTTTTAAAACTTTTCCGGAAGTAGAGAGTATCAATGTAGAATTTAGTCTGAATGTACCCCCATTTGAATGGATGAAAATTGGGAAACCATTTAAGAGAAACTACCCTTGGCACATCTGGCCGGGATTTGAACTCCAGATTTCCCGTCACCGTAAATACAGTATTTATTGAGAGTGAATCCGTTTTCCTTGTGACCGTCGATGCGGGGTTTATTTTATTGATACTAATAATTTTAACTCGCTTCAGTGGCCGAACTTTCTAAGGCATCACTATTGTGTTAGACTGGCTTGCTGATGATGTGCATATCGGGGTTAAAATCCCAGTCGGGTCTGCTGAGGGTGGTCTAGCCTATGGTTCACCACTCTCCTTCCACGTAAATGTGGGTATATTATCTCACTTCCTCTTTCTTATCCCAATAGAGTATTTATCAAACAAGCTATGTGCATAATATGAAGAGGTAGTAAGACGCGGTAATAAAAATGTTTGAATATCGTGTGGTGGGTTGCACTTCAGACTCTGAGCTGGGAAACCAGGGTTCCAGCCCAGTTGGATTTGCTAACTATACGTGCTGAAGAAAATAGAAGGAATTACATTTTTAAAACAAATCTCCTCGCGTCTTATTATCCTTTCGGGTTGTACGCTAGTGGAATAGTGATGTGGAAGATATAATTTGTGAGGAAACATACCAGGATTTGCGTTGAGGCAGAGTGATAAACCATATAGGATAGACTACCCTCAGTAAATCTGATAGGGATTTGAACCCTGATATTCCAGTCACCGACAATCTACTCTAACAAGGAAGTGATGCGTTAGACCATGCGACAACCCAAGTGAATTTATGCACGTTAACAAATATTTTAAAAAATATATTAATTTTATAAAAACCACTTGTTTGTGAGTAATCATTTTTCTATAATTAATGATTTACATGCCCAACTCCCGCGTTTCCCTTATAATCTTTATCCATTTTTAATTGTTTTTAAAATTATTACTTGCTAAGCGAAAAATGAAATTAATTCATTTTAACTTATTTTAGATAAAACACCTATGTATTTTTACAATCATTAAACCTTTTTATGATAACGTTAATAGGAATAATTAATTATAGATATATATAAAACCTGATTCAGTGGCCGCATGGTGTTAGGTGTCACTATATATTTCTAATGACAGGGAGACCGGAGTTTTAATCCAGGTTGGGTGTACTGAGGGTAGTTTTCCCAAAATGGATTTCCACTTTCCCTCTACTCGGATGTGTGTACACTTCCTTCAAGTTCAACCTTTATCATGCTTAATTCCCTATCGTGTTTAGTACATATGCGTAGAACCTGAACAGGCAGTAAGACGTGATGCTAAATAAAAGTTATATTTGTGTATTTCATAAACTAGATTTGACGAAACAATTTGACCTTTGTTAAACACTTTTTTCATTATTTGTCAAGAAATTAATATAACTGTCTATAATTTGAGTCCTGGTGATGATAAACATTTATTTTATGACGTTTTAGAAAATAATCCCCAAAATATATATATTCACTAACCCGCCTTATATATTATATAAATGCAAAATAAGATTACATAATTAAGTTTGAGATGACATTTAATAGCATGGAATTATTCTATTATTTTTTTGGTTTCCGAATAGATATTTAACATCTAATCATAAATAATATATTTAAAACTCATGTTGATATGTTTTTATCTTCATAAAATGGATGCCTATATTTGATTAATATTTAATAATTTATCATTCTTAGAAATATATATTCCAATCTTTATTAAATAAATAATTTGTGGTTTCAATATAGTAAATGGATAATATTACATGTAAATGAATAAGTTAA
Organism: Timema genevievae; assembly: GCA_902155825.1. Taxonomy (NCBI): domain Eukaryota; kingdom Metazoa; phylum Arthropoda; class Insecta; order Phasmatodea; family Timematidae; genus Timema; species Timema genevievae. The sequence goes on along the minus strand of CABFWO010000158.1, from coordinate 236,008 downwards.
AGTACTTTTTACATTCCTCTGACCTCTCGGAGAGAGAAATACCTATTGTGACCGTCAAAAAAAATGGAGCTCAAGATTTTGATAAATGTCAACATTTTATGACACCCTGAAACAGAAAATGTGTTTTTTGCGATTCTATTTGTTTATATTTTGACCTAGAACCGAAACCATTTTACTGATAGGGCTAAAACTTGGTATCTAGAGTATTTGTAAGAATCCACCAATGAGTTTTTGAAATTGGATATCTAAACCTTAAATTAAGAGTAGTTTACTGTAGGGCACAAGGGGAAGAAATCGATTTTCTCAAAATCCACTCTATTTCGATTAAAAACTTAAATATTGGCACGGTTTAACATTAGCCCCCCAAAAAAAGCAATATTCATTTTCTCGCGAATTTTTTTCTTTCGTACTTTACATAAGCATAAATTTACAATTTTTAACTATTTGAGATATGAAATAACCTACCATTGTAAAGTTGTAGTACTATTACAAATAAACATATTTCAATTGAAATATATATTTATACAAAATTAATTGTTTTTGAGCTATAAGAATATATGTATATATAAATTTTATTTAGTTCTTTGGTACGTGAAATTGATTGCCATGCTCTTTGGTGTAGATGTTTCTCTCTCAATATTTCTGTAAAAGTGTTTATTATTTCCTCAAGGTTATTTTTTGTATATTTCTGCAACAATGTATATTATCTTGTTTCGTATATCTTATGCGTTTTTATTATATGTCTCTATAATAAGATAAAATAAAGAGTTTGTATGCACCGTACCATTTTGTTGTTGTTGCAAAAGTGAGCTACCAATTTTTAGGAAAATACTCTGACAAATAACCACCTATCATGGCCCAACACACAAAAATAATATTGTTAATCTATCATTTCACTTTTTTTTTTATCAATTGCGTTTAAATAATTCACAAATATAAATGAATGAGCGTGTATATTTCCATAATCATATATCATAGGGGTGTGTGAAGATTTGAAAACTTCAACTTGGCTTTGAATTTCGACAGCTACGACATCGCTCGGTATACTGAATCAGGCACTGATAGTTATGAAACTTCAACAAAAATAAACCAGATAAAATACTCATTATTATATTATAATATTATGTGATGTTCACATGAATAATTAATTTTCACACGAAAAACATTTGTAGTTATTGAATTTTATGTTACAATAGCATCGTAATTTATCACTTCAGTACAAAATATGTTAAATATTATTGAAATAAAGTACCTTGTACATATTATTTATTATCTAATGTTATGTAAATATATCAGCAATATTATTTTTTTCAGCATAAAACTTTTTTTTAATATTAGTGATTTGGTTTTGGAAATACTTACAATATTGTAAACGTGTCAGGATGGTTATATATTATTCGATATACTTCGAATCAAAAAAAGTGAACTTCTAACCCCTCATGTATATTTTTAAAAATATACCAAATTTAGAATAGGTAGTTTAGTTCCACATAATTATATGGAGGG
>CABFWO010000158.1:205562-221743 GCA_902155825.1 Timema genevievae | reverse complement strand
CCCACACACACACACTTCTTCTCTTCCTAAAACATCGGGCTGTTTAACGATTACATATATTTTCAAATCAAGCTCAAAGCACAACATTATTTACACCTAACATGAATTCATACTGGTCTATTTAATCAAAAATAAAATTTAATTCTAAGATACTTTTCTTGAAAGTGTCTTAAAAAATGAGAATTCCTTCAAAAAATCTATTAAAAAACCGGAAGTCTTGTATTGAGAAAATAGCGGCAACCTTTTAAAATAAATATCTACAGTAATATACTATATTTCAGCCCCTAATAAGTATCGAACCAGTATCCTTTTTTTTAAAGTTGACCTTACTATCCTTACCACGGGAGTTCCTGCCATCTACAAGCACTCATCAGAACTAGTAGCACCTGCTACTGGACTAATGAATATGTTTGAATATTAAATAGAAGATTTAAATACAGGACTAAGCCTAGGCATGGATGAGTGCTTGCCTAGCTCAAGTGGTAAAGAGAATTTTTTTACCGTTTGAAGCTAAATAATTAGGGCTAAAGCTATCTCTTAATTTTCAGTCTACAAGCATAGCACTAGGGGAGTTTTCATTAACTAGCTAGATTTTATTCAATAAATATATACAAATGATTTAAATATAATATCATATTATACTACAATGTAGTCTCTGTGGCTTCTGTTATATAATGGTCAGAGTTCCTGACTACATATCCATTGGTGTCGGGCTCGATCCCCGGCACTTACAGATTTTCTGTGGAATAAGTTGGTCTGGAACGGGGTCAACTCAGCCTCCTGAGGACAAATGAGGAGTTACTTGAATGAAAAAAACTAGTGGTTCCGGTATAGAAAACTGAGATTAACTGATAATTCCTTGTGCTGACCACATGACACTACCTGTCCGTGAAATTTGGCTCTATCTTTGCCAAAAGACGATGACTGCTCGGTCGATATGGCTCGATTGTATGCTGACACCATGGAGTAACAATTATTGTGTTTCAATGTAATCAATAAATGACGTACTCAACTTCAATATTAATATTTAAAAAAAAATCTGATTTCATAAAAATATAAACATTTTTCTTTTTATGTTCGATCCGTATGTTGTGCCGACATAATCACGTGAGTGATGGCCATGATTGGAAACTAACCCTCCTTTATTCAACAACCCTTCACTCTTCAAACCATATAAAGATTCATATATATTTCATGACGCGTGGTTAAGCGAGTGGCCGCCGTCTTCAAGCTTCCTTACTTTGCGGTCTCAAACTAAAAGTTAATTGCGGTCAACTAAAAGCTAATTGCCGGCTTTTAAAACGAAGCTAGTGCTTTATTTACCGCCATTTAAACACTTTTAAATTTTTTGCAATCTGGAGAAAGAAAGTATTTTGATGTATGTTGACGTTTAGTGACCCCTTGAAACCGAAATAATGTTTTCTCCAATGCTGTCTATCTGTCACTGGGACTATAGCCGACAAGCTGAAAGCATTTTACCCAGGCTACAACATGCTATTTAGGATGTTCATAAGGTTCCAAAAAAGATTTTTTCTAAAAATCTTTATAACTCTAGAAATGAGGGTGAAAATAGAAAAAATATATTTTCTCAAAATCTGTTAAAGCAATTTTGATTAAAATTTGTAACTAGGCACTTTTTTACGTTATAAACAAAATTAAGTAACTAATTTTCACATAAAAATTACTTTTGAAAGGTACTTTACCTAAGTATCAATTCCCCATTCTTATGATAATCTGCGCAGCTATTGGAGAAAAAAAAAATTATCATTGCACATATATAGAACTCTTACAAATAAACAACTTTGATATGGAATATATTTGTATAAAACCAATAGATTTTAAGATATAAGCAAATTTATTTTTACTTTCTCATATTGAGAGGAAGTAATGTGATCGTTAAAAAATTAATCTTGAGATGATGACTAATTTTTACATTTTTTGTGACCACGAACCCAAATAAGTGGATTTTATAATTTTGTCTGTTCTCATGCCTGTCTGTCAGTCTGTCCATGGATTCAAAACGGATTGATGGATTTTGTTCAAACTTTATATTTATATTTTATAGGGCTATACCACAAAAAAATTTCCACCCTATCCCTTCATTTAAGGGTAATTTTTTTAATCCTAAATTTCTAAAAAATGGCTCCATTAATTTTGTTTAAAGTGCATATCTAACTTATATCGTTTTTACATTAAAAATAGCAATTTATAATTGGTTTTTGGACATAGATTCGTGGAAGAGTTGTTTACTGACGGAAAATTATTGAAAATTTTAAATATTTAGAAAATTTCTCTAAATATTTTGTTCAAAATGAATATCTGGAGATTTTATAGTATGACAAATAACATTGTTACTAGGGTAAAAACTCATTTATGGATAGTTTACTGATGATTGATTTTTTTAAAAACTTAAAATATTTTACAAATTACCCTAACGATTTGGTTCCAAAGCGGTACCTTGGGAGTGTTTTGACATGACAAATAATACTGTATGCTTGTATTTGGGGTAAAAATTTATATATTTGTAGCTTAGTGATGAGTGATTTTTGAAATTTCGAATTATTTTCAAAATGGCTATAACGATTTTGTTTAAAATGTATATCTGGGGAGGCTTTGACATGAGAATAATAAATAAAGCTGTATACTTGTTTTTGGGGGGAAGTTCGGTTATGGTAATTTATTGATGACTTTTTTAAATTTGAAAATTTAATAAAATGGCCTTAGCGATTTGTTTAAAATGTGCATCTGTTAAGTTGCTTTTATAATAAATAGTTACATAGATTTTTTTTCAAACATTTTTTTTAACAGTAGTTAAATAATTACGGATTTTTTTTTGAAAATAGCTCCGACGATTTGGTTCAAAATTAATATTGGGGGATTATTATACATTATAAATAATAATGAATCTTTATTTATCTAAAATAAATTAAATTAAGGGTAGCTTACTTATGTCAAATTATAGAAAAATCGATTTTTAATTGACCTTGGAGAGTGAATTCAAAATGGGAATCTGAGAATAGTTTTTAATGATAAATAAGAATATGTTTTAATTTTTATAAATAGCAAATAATTTTAGGGTAGTTTAAAATTAATATATTTTTGAAAATTTGAATTTGTTAAATATATTTGAACACGTTGGTTTAATATATATATATATATAAAGAGTAATTATTATTGTGATTAACAAGATGATGTGTTGGTTTTTATGAGGAAAACACACTTAATGTGAATGTATTCAAAACCTATTTTTGAAAATTATCTTCAAAGCCATAATACATAATATGAGGATGTTTGTGAAATGTCATACCATTTTTTAAATAGAGGTCCAGGAAGTGGGAGAGTTGATTGTTATGCTCTTTGGTGAACCGAGAGGTTCATTCTGTAACAATTTGTTTTTGTAACAGTGTATATTATTAAATCTAGGATCTTTGGTAGAATGAGATGCTTTTTTCCACTATGTTTCTGCAAAAATGTATATTATTTCATTTCTTATATCTTCCGAATTTTAAAAATAAATATCTCCATTTCTAGACAAAGGAGCAAGAAAGACTTTGCTATGTAACATACCATTTATTATGTTATATCTGTATGTATGTCCTTTAAAGTAATCAAGGGGTATTAGAAAACCTTGTTCACACGTAACCATACACTTACTTGTTAAGTTTTCATCTTATTCAGTCGACCTAATAGCTCCTGTCCACCCCGCTCCACCAAACCCGGGAATTGTTATAGATGATCGCTGCGCCTATATATGTATATTTAATATATACACACACGCCCTATACTGATGTACTCATCCCAAACAGCAGTAGGCCTATCGTAGTTTACCAATATTGGACTTCATCTAGTCTCTAGCTCTGGTCTGTTCGACTCATACGTTGTATCAGCTTGCATATATATCAGTTTTTGGAGTATGGGAGTCACCCGAACAACCTCCTCTCGGAATTCATTCCAAAAGATGAAGTAGTCTAGGTCCGCCACTCCCTGAACGCCAGGGAATTTCTGGGTGATGGTTCGGATGGTTTCCTATGCTGTAGCTTGGAGAATGAACTGTAGCAGGAAGGCGGGGGAAGTATATTTTTACTTCCGGTACAGCATCCCCTCGAATTTTCTTAATGAGCTGAAGAATGGGATTTGGTGGAACCCGTTCTTCATATTGATCGTTCAGTAGTCTCGGGCGATGGTTCTTAGGACTTTCCCTAAAGTAAGTAGTAAAATTGCAGGCGTTCTGAAGTGTTCGTTCCATATTTATAAATAGTTGATTACGTGGACCCACAACTTCCACCCCCACCTCCCCTTTTCACTTCTAACGATGAGAAAGAGCGGGAAGGCGTCCACGCACGAGTATTCCTATCTTGAGCCGGTCGTCCACTACGATGCCCATTAGATGACTAGTGCTGATAGCTCAAAAATATCTTGGGATGCCTCGTTCTCACAGATGGTGAATTGACTGGTCCAGTTCTAATGGAAGGTTATATGTAGTGGCTCCACTGCAACGGAGTCATAGTGGTGATTTCGGAGTTTTACGTATACTGGGGCTTCACAGTCTTGTAATGCGAATTACCTGGGGGACTGATGCTGGAGATACATCTGATGGGTCCTCAATCTCTGGGTATTTATCAAAATAGTCCTTGTCGTGGTCCGTCTTCATGGTCTATTGCCAGAGGAGGATCTGGAGTCCAGTCTTCTTGACTGAGGTGCAGGTCGGCAATTAGGCCCTCTAGTGTGTCAACTTGTGGAGGATGGCTTGGACCCTTGGTCGATGATTGCTAAGAGATCTTCTACCGTTTGTAGGGATGGCTCAAAAACTTCTATATAGGTAGGTGGCGTAGGTAGTTGTGACCCTAGAGCTCCATCCAGGTCATCCACGGTTCATTCTTCGGAGTATAGAGGTGGTGGCTGAAAGGCTACTTCCCGGAGGACTGGAGTGAAATCGGTCACGTCTCTTCTTTCTTACACGAAAAGTAGTTCTTCAAAACTGTTCAATATTGGTACAACGTCAGTAGAGGGCGGATGTACGGTATAGTTTGAAATTCTATAGAACAGGCAGAGGCGGATCAGAAGGCGATAATATCTGATGAACAAATAAATGGACGGGAGGATTTTTTCTCTCTTTATTATTATTATTATTATTATTATTATTATTATTATTATTATTATTAGCACCGCGTCTTACTAACCGTTCGGGTTATACGCACTTACGCTAATGTGTAATGGTAGGGTGATTATGAGACGAAATTGAGGACCTACAGTTTAACGTGGAATCCGAACCACGGTGGAGGCAGGGTATTCCACACATTCACAAGTTGGGATTAATACATGTCTTGTCAGAGGTGAAGGAAGGGTTTGGCAATCAGATAAATCTGTGCCGGGACCGAGGATTGAGCCCCGGACCCTCAGCACAGAAGTCTGACACCTTACCCCTAGACCACCAGGTCACCGACTTTTTCTCTCTTAACTGTACTGTAATTTATTAGTATAAGTGATTATTATGTGAAGTGTTAATGGGGGTTTATTAAGTTTGTGGACGATGTAGGTTTGTTAATGTGCGTAGCAGCTTTGTTTGGAAGTATTTCGGCTATGCGTTTATCTAGTACTTTGGTGTCTTAAATTATATCCTTGTGAATAACAATGACTATTTTTTCTTCCGTAATTATACCTATGAAAATTCTATATTTATTTTCGTTTGTGATATTAATATAATGACATACCTCAATATCAGTAAGAACTCATTATTTTAACGTGAGATATGAACAATTCTTTCATTTTTCCCTAACTATTTTGAGGTATTTAACGTACACTTTCTGAACTGACTGATTAAATTAGCACATGACTTATAAAATAACTTAAATCTAGAACAGACACAACATCCAGACTCCAGCCGTTAATTCATCACTGTGAAAGAGGATACCCACATTTCGCCAATGATAAATGTTCGGTCATGCCAGTAATTGAACCTGGTATCCCTTTTCAGTAAACAGACACGCTATTGACTGAGATAAGGTGTCGGACATTTAAATTCCTAAGACAAGGTTGAAAAGTTATAAGCCTAAATGAAGGTGTAGGTCAATAGAGCTTTGCAGGTTCATAATAAACAATTAAAGGAGAAATACTTAATTTAAAATACTGACCTATCAAAGGAATAACATAAACTTATGTTTGTTAAATATTATAGTTAGTGTATAATATGTTATATGTGTACACAAATGAAAATTAATAGGTAAATAAATGTACACATAGCTTGGAAGAGATATATTAAAATTAGCTTAGTACGTTTGGAGTCGATAACTAACAAATATATACTTTTACAAAATTTCAACAAATTTATTTAATGTTTTCGCCCTAACATCACGAAGATGAGGGCTTGCGACTTCAGCCTCTAACTCAAGAGGCAAAATGATCCCAAATACTCTTTGACGCTTCTATAATACAAGCTAAGAAGTAGGGAACAGCAAAAAGGCGTTTTGGAGTCAACCAATTAAAATTCCTGTAATACATATTTTAAAGAGCGTTTTTCTCAAAACGACCCAATTGGTGTAACGATCTTTATTTCCGTAGTTTAATATTAATTGTGACAGTGACACCAATAGTGTTACACATTAGAGCAATCATTCAACCAGGAATAATATAAACATATCAAATGGAGACGCCTATTATACCAGATCCAGCTTACAACCTCGTATACATTATAACATCTATTTGTTAGGTATTTAACGTGCATTTTATGAACCGAATTATATCAATGCATGGCTTATAAATTAACTTGTATCTAGAATAGACACAACACTCAGCCCCTTTGCCGTTGATTCATCACTATGAAAGGGGAAACCCACATCTCACCATTGATTATTTTTTCCACCCTACTAGGATTCAAACTGGGACCCTTAGCTTAGTAAGCAGACAAGTTACTAACTAAGCTAAGGCTTCGATTAAAAAAAAAACAATATCGCTCTAACATCCTCTTGTAGGATTATAGTACCTCAATTATTGTAATTAATTTTAAAGCAACCATTGGCAAAGCCCGCCTCCCCATATTTCAATCTTATGGAAAGTGGGCGAAGGGGGAAGGAGGAGCGCTGCGTTTCATTTTGAAGTGGACAAAGTCCAAGCTCAAATTAATGCCTCACCCAGCCGGGGTCTTGCTCCCTGATAAACTTTGAGATGTGGGGGGTAGAATGGGTGATACTTGGGACGGGGGATAGGAAACACGGAACAGCTGTTGAAACAACTTGCTCTACAGCGCCATATTGGTGGGTGACAACACTACGACGTGTTGATGACAACAGTTGGTAACAACTTCTTGCGGGGAAGAAAAGAGGTGGGGGTGGGCAGGTTTTACCGTCTGGAAACAAGATGATCCAAGTCTTGTCTTATTAGTTGGTTCCAAGAGAGGAACACTTGTAATTAGGCAGGCGAATATAGCGACAGATGAAGCCTGTATGCAGGGTGTCGCACTAAACACATGCATCCAGGATACATCAGAAAGTGCGTAAATATTCGCATAATTGGGTGCATACATGGTACACGCTGGCCAAACTTAATCTATACCTTGATTCTCTTATAAATGAACATTTGGACAGAAAATACAAACATATATTTTGCTATCAACATTGATAACATTGTACTAGATTATTAACTTTATTTTATAGGCCTATTTAAATTATCTATTAAAAGCGATACATTCAGTTCACATGACTTGAAGTATGAATACGTGAAAGTAGATATAATTTTTCCTAGCTGTCAGATATGGACTTTCCTATTAAAAAATGGGAATGTACTTAATATTTAATGGTTTTACATTATTTCTCAACGCAAATGTGGGTACACTTACTCTTAACTCAAGATTTTTTATCCGTACCCAATAGAGAAATTAAATGCATATAGCCCGAGCAGGTATAAGCTACAGTAAAACCTCGTTAGACAGGAATTTTGGATAATCGAACACAATGTTCGGAAAAAGGGGAGAAGGAAAACAAAGTAAAATGAAATATATGTTATTGGTTAAAAAGCTCAAAGCTAAAAGATAATTGTAAGAAATTAATGATAATAAATGCTAAATATTTATATGTTGTATTCAAAATGTGTTTTCCTGTAGCTAAAAATAATTACAGTACTGGAAAAATATGCGCTGAAATTATAAAGTTACAGTACATATTAAGTTTTACACATCAGCCAAATGAAAGTAAGTTTTATAAAACTCTATCAACTGTAATTTCAGATTTTTAAAAATAAACTCTCCACCCTACCTCCCCCAGACACTCCCGTATTCTCTCGGTTAGTCCACATTTTGGTCACTCTGGACAATCTTCGGTCTCAATTAGTTCGAATTAGCAAGGTTCTACTATATATTATTATTAGTTTAACACCGCGTCTTACTACCCGTTCGGGTATTACGCCTTAATGTATATTACATACTGTATATAACCTAAGCACACGCCTACAAGTTACATGCCTTCCTTTATAAAAACAGTATATTCTTGTTCAAATAAGCTATAAAGAGGTGATAGATATAATATAACTGTGTCATAAAATTACAATATATTTTGGTGGTGTATGGGATATTTATTATAAGTCTATGTTCTTCCCCTTCCCCACGATTTTGCCAGTGTTATATTCTATAAAACATTTTTTCCTTGTGTGTGGCCCATGTCAGATATTCTCGGGTTTACCTGTTTCTGGCTGGAACGTGAAGGTCTCAGACACAGCAACACCGCCGAGGTTATATTAATATACTGGCCTGCCATGAACATTAGTGGGAGATAGGGCGCTAGGAACAAAAACACACTTTACTGCTCGTATTTTCATTTGATTCATAAGGGTTACACTTATAACAAGACAAAACGACTCTTTCTTTGTTTAGAATAATATAATCTAGCAGTACTTTGTCAAGATTATGGTTCTGACAATATTCTAGAGGCCTGTGCTCGAATTCTGTATGGGTAAAATGTAAATATAAATTAATCATGAAGAAAAGGAACGATTCATAGCTCGCTATAAATATATCACTACGTGTTACTACCCGTTGGACTATATGCATTTAATTACACTATTGAGACGTGGAGAAGGAAGGTAGAATTTTAAGTAAATGTACCGTTGGTAAACAAGCTTACCTCATATTGTTACACTTTGGCGTAGGCTATAAGATAGGCCATAGGGCCATTGTGTACTCCATCAAGATGAAACTGCTACCTCTCAGGGTGAATGGAGTGTACATGAACTTACTTTGAGGGAGAGTGTGAAACGATTAAAACAAACATAGCCTCAGTTTACCTGACCGGGATTAAAACCCCCATCACTGGAAAACCAGACTAGATTAGTTTGGCACTTAGTACGCGTTCCCCTCCGATGAAGGTAAATTTGGCTCTAGTCAGGAAATAGAACTATCAAATTATAATATACCAGTCATGTTTGGGGCCCCAACATGACTCATAAAGAAATGTTAACATTTATTTGTAAACTATGGCATATTTAAAATATCTATTAATTTTTGTAGTCTTCAATCTTCTTTATTATTTTATTATTTGTTTCAATAATATTAAAATAAATGGTACGGAACTCCGCACGGAATTTCACGCTTCATTGTCTACAAATGGAGATATTTACTCAAAACCCGTAGTATATGTTAAAATAAATAATATACACTAGTAAATTTGGGCACAAATCTCGCTATACTCACGTAAAACATTTTTTGACTCTCGGTTTTAAATTTCACAATTTTATTTTTAAAGTATTAAAGTCCTCATTTGTATATTCGGAACAATAAAAAAGATCAATATTGGGTCCACAAGACTCAACACTTCGTATTCAAATTTAGACTTCCGGGTAAAATTTTTGAAATTTTTATTAGGGGCTGCACATCTTCAGGTCATCAAATTGTTATTAAATTACTCATTTATAAATTTTTACCAATAAAAAAGGTTAATATTTCTATTGAGTTTAAAATGATAAAGCTAGATTATTGCTGTACAAATATTTCCCCTAAGAGGTTAAAGGAAAAAGAACATCAACTTTTTGAGAGACGTACTAATATTAATTTTCATTACTCTATGGAAATAGAAAATTATTGCGTTAAAATATAAGTAGTATCTCTGTACAACTAAATCTTACAAAATTGTATTAATATATTTGCCAACATCTCAGAAACCATTGGTTTTATAAAAATATATTTCCAATAAAAAAATATTTTTCATAATGCTACAATTATGCAATGCTAAGTTATTTAGTATCTCAAATAGTTAAGGAGATATGGAAATTTCAGCTTCTCCAAAGTTTCCTAAAATTAATTTTCATGGGAAAATGAAAATAGCCATTTTGTTTATAATTTTAATCAACGCATAGATATGAATTTTAATCGAAATTGTTAAAGCCGATTTCGAGGAAAAGTCCCTTTCTCTTTTCGCCCTTTAGTAAACTACTATTAATTTTAGGGTTGGACAGACACACAGATGGCATTACAAAAACAATTTTTTAGGGTTTGAGAGGTCATGAAAAGTCGACATCCATCAACATCTCGGTTTATATTTTTTTGACAGTTGCAATACTTTATCTTAAAGTGTTCGAAAAGTTAAAAACTATATATATTTGCGTATATCTTGAAAATTATTGGTTTTATAAAAATATGTTTCAAATAAAAGATTTTCATTATAAATACACCTAAATATTTGCTATGATAAGTAATTTAATATCTCAAAGAGTTACGGAGATATAATAAAAAGAAAGAATTCACGCGTCAGACCGGAACCCTTAAAGTCATTTTGAAGAAAAATTGAGAGTAGCCATTTTGTTTGTAATATTGATGAATGTTAAGAAATGAAATTAATCAAAATCGTTAAAACAGATTTTGATAAAATCGATTTTTTCTCTTTTCACCTTTTAGTAAACTACCTTTAATTTTAGGGTTAGATATACATTTCCAAAAAACTCTTCCGTACACTCTAAGAAAACCCTAGATACCAAGTTTTAGCCCAATCAGTAAAATATTTTAGGCTCTACTCAAAGGTACAGAAAGACGGACAGACAGACGGACAAACAGACACAAACTACTTTTTTTGGATTCAGGGGGATCATGAAACGTCGAGGTTCATCAAAATCTCGAGTTCAATTATTTTGACGATCACAATACTTTCTTTACCTGTGAGCGAGAAAGTAAAAAATTATTATCAGGTGTGATGAAAGAATATATCATCACAAATAATTCTAGGCATAACATATTTACTTTTAATTTTAATAAATTAAAATTTACACCTGAACACGGGAATTGAAACCTGGACCTTTGCTTTGGAGCTTTAAGCGACTAATATTCTGGCTTTGATTTCCTTGTCCATGTATAATTTTTCAACTTTTTTCCAAACCTAATAATTGAAAGGAGTGCAATGCTATATCCTTAATAAAGTTAATGCTAATCTACACTATTATTAAAATTGACGTTGAAATATTCCTGATCAATAGAGTATTTAAGAATAAACTATTCCCTAAAATATTAAACTTAATAATCGAAGTATAATCCAACACATAAAATATTTTTCTTGTTAATTTTTGGTATAACTATTTTTAGGTATTTTAGGTAAGAAAACATCGATTTACAAACTAAATAATAATAATAGTAATAATAATACAATATTTGACTGTCTAGAAGTTAATGGTTACTAATCAGTGGCAGATGAATAAGAGTTTATTCGTGGATCCGCGTAGCTTTCCCACAGGACAGGGAGGGCGTACTTACCGTCACGAGGGAAGATATTTGACCGGTTGATCGTCCACCAGCGTCGGCAACCAAGACGCTCCCTCGCCACCCGGGGTCACGATGCTTATTAAACTCTTATTCACACGATAAATGACAAATATACAGTTTTATTAGTTTCAATAAATGGCATGTCTACAAGTAATTATATGTAGTTAAGATGTTCCATGGTGTTTTTTGGCTTCTACGACCTAAACTTGTCTCTATGATACTGAGACGGTGTTTGGTGTTCACACTTTCCATTCTGAGACGGTGTTTGGTGCTCACACTTTCCATTCTGCGACGGTGTTTGGTGTTAACACTTTTCATTCTGAGACGGTGTTCGGTGTTCACACTTTCCATTCTGAGACGGTGTTTTGTGTTCACACTTTCCATTCTGAGACGATGTTCGGTATTCACACTCTCAATTCTGAGATGATGTTCGGTGTTCACACTTTCCATTCTGAGACGATGTTCGGTGTTCACACTTTCCATTCTGAGACGGTGTTTGGTGCTCACACTTTCCATTCTGAGACGGTGTTTGGTGCTCACACTTTCCATTCTGAGACGGTGTTCGGTGTTCACACTTTCCATTCTGAGACGGTATTCGGTGTTCGCACTTTCCATTATGAGACGGTATTTGCTGTTCACACTTTTTATTCTGCGACGTTGTTCGGTGCTCACACTTTCCATTCTGAGATGGTAATTGGTGTTCACACTTTTCATTCTGGTATGATTTCTGGTGTTCATTATATAATTTTCAGTTAGGGCTTGGTACTCTCTTTCGATAGTTATCCTCGTTAATGTCCATTACAATATATTTGACTGTTTGGTCTTTATCTAACAAATAATTTCTCCCCCTTGAGTTTTATATTATTTGACATGACACTCGTCAGCTCAACAATATTTTAATAACTGCTCTTTTTTATGGTTTTTACCTTAATAGGATATTGTAGTTGATAAATACTTTCCATGATGATGTTGAATACACCCCTTTTTTCTAATCCTTCAAACTTGTTCCCCTGTCCCTCCCTTCCTCCCTCACTAACACCTCCTATCAATGCTATTTGTTGATAGTAGCAATAACTACCCGATCATTTTTTCACATAACACGTTCCTCGGATATAAAATACAATCATAAAGTATATTTGCTATTCCATCTCAATTAATTTTCTTACTTGATTGCTGACCTACCGGTAATCAGGTCCTATATTTATAAAAAAAACTTGTATATTTTAAAATAGTTAATCTAAGCTCAAATTCAAGCATTATCGCAATGTTTATCCATCATAGCTTTCCAAATGAAGTAGTTAACTAACTTTCGAATATTGTACCAGAGAATATGTTTGAGCAAAATTTTTAGTGGGAGCCACTAATGTTGGATTAAACTAACTTCAATATTAGTTATGATAACCAGTGGGGACTCCTTGTTCAAATTTATGGTGGTCATTACCTGACTTCCACTCGCTAAATTTTACATTCGTTTTGAAAGGTGAGGCTCGACTTTGACTCTCTCTCAAATGAACAATCATTATGAAAACTCGAGATGAGCCTTACTATCCAATTGCTATCACACTCATTCGTCATGAAAACTTGAGGTTAGACTTGCCTCTGACTTGCCATCATACACATTCATTATGAAAACTTGAGAAGGGCATTACCACCCCCTTGCCATCATATTCACTCGTTATGAAAACTTGAGATGAGCCTTACCACTCCCTTGCCATCATATTCACTCGTTATGAAAACTTGAGGTGAGCATTTTCACTCACTTATCGTCACAAACACTCTTTCTGAAAACTCCAGTTGAGCATTGCCACCCACTTGCTGACAGTAATGTGTACTCTAGAAAGTGGGGAGAAGCATATATATATGACCACATTGGAGGAAGGAGAAACAGCAAGGTAAATAGAGACGTATAAGAAGAGAGAAAGTAAAGAACGATAGCAATAAGGATGGGGACTGAGAGACATCTAATATAAGCATGTATGGGGCTTATAAGAAGCGCACACGAGCTCCAATCAAATTACCGCCTCAATTTGCATGCTGATGACGCACCATGGTTCACCTGTCTGGCCTTTGCAGACATACCTCGTACGGCAAAAACCACTCTTTTTGTCCCTCGTCCTGGGATGAGAGGCAAAACTCAGTCTTGAGACTTGTTACTTAATCCTATTCTCAACATCCTTCAACAACATACAACTAGTTGTTCTGTGAATGGTGGACCTCGCTCCCTCCGTGTTATTATCGTTACTACAGTCTTACTAGTAGTTCTGTGAACAGTAGACCTTGCTCCCTCTATGTTATTATCTTTAGTACAGTCTTACTAGTAGTTCTGTGAACAGTAGACCTTGCTCCCTCCATGTTATTATCTTTAGTACAGTCTTACTAGTAGTTCTGTGAACAGTAGACCTCGCTCCCTCCATGTTCTTATCGTTATTACAGTCTTATTAGTAGTTCTGTGAACAGTAGACCTCGCTCTCTCCATGTTATTATCTTTAATAATAATAATAATAATAATAATAATAATAATAATAATAATAATAATAATAATAATAATAATAATAATAATATTTAGCACCGCGTCTTACTACCCGTTCGGGTTATACGCTTAAGTACTAATTACGCTAATGAATTAGGAATTGGGAGGGTTGAATTTAGAGGAAGTGAACTCGCATTTGCGTGGAGGGAGAGTAGAAAACCATTTAGTAAAAAACACTATTATCTTTACTTTAGTCTTAAAATTTCTCTCTGGATTTCAAGTAAATATTTTTTTTTATCATCAAGCTATTTATAAAACAAATTAGCACTATTTTTAATAGTACAATATAAGCATACGTAGTAACTATTATTCACGTGGTTTTATATGGTCTCTCAATATTTAAAAAAACTATGCTCAACATATTCTTATCAAATGCTTGTGGATTTTAATTGAAACGCCTTGAGAGGAGCTATTAAACACACAAACTTTTCAACGTCTAATTTATTGATACACATAACCAGATCTAAAAAAAAGTAGAGTACAGTAGATACATCGCTTGGCCTAGGTTCAAAAAATGTACCTGACAAATTTAGTTAAAATGGTTCTGCTCTTTTGATAGTCATAGTGAAGAAAGAATCCATACATACAGAAGAAATGCCAGATAGTTAACTTAAACAGGACCTCACTACGCCCGGTAAACAATTAAACACATTTGTTGATTAGAAATTTTAAATGCTTATCTATGTATTTTAAAATACGTTTTATTTTATATTTTGCAAGATTCAATTAATTTTGCTCTAATTATTTTAAATGCTTATTTTTAGAAGATCTTAAAGTAAATTTAAATGAATTTTGATAAGAATGTATTTAGAAGCGACCTATCAACAAATGGGGAAAATTCTTAAAGTCACTTTGTTTAATACTAAATATTGCATTAAAATTCTATAAAATAATAGTCTTTGAATGATATTTTAATAAAATTTGTGTTTGTGTTTTGAGTGTAAGATATCACATTTTTAAATTTCATATTTAAAATAAAAAATTAGACCTACCAATATTATGGAAAAATACTAAGATATTTAATTGCATACTATACGCTAATCCAACAAACGTTGCCAGAACAATTATCCTTCAATTTGCAAGGGTCTATAAATAAACCCCAGACATTGAATGACAATGACTAATTATCTTAGAAGGTATTTTTATCTAAATAAATTGTCAAAACTCTCTTACATACTTTATTTTAAAGTAAATTATAAATTTTAATATTTAAAAGAAATTGGTTTTCAATAAACTACCCTTTAATTAATCGATCTCCAAATAAACAAGTGTACATTGTTATTTATATTTTAAAATAACTCCCCCTTACATATTTTGAAAAAGATTAATAATATAACGGTTTTCGCAAAATTTCAAATTTTCAAAACTTGATCATTTGAAAGCTACAACTAAAATCACGATTTGACCTTGATATATCACCATATAACCTCTACGTATCAAGATTGAACAAATTTCATCCATTTTGGCTGTAGGTCCAGGTACGTACAAAGGGAGGAACAGAGCAACAAAATTGTAAATTATAAATAATATATATATATTAAATTAGACCAGATTTTAAGATTCATCATAATCTAGAGGTTGAATAGGTTCATGACTACAATACATAAAAAGGTAAAAAACTGTCCTACAATTGCCAAGTATCCCAACACTGACCTCTTTGATGTAAATGCTCTCCTAATACAAAAGTATTACAACTAAACGCTCCGCACTTGCAACAAAACTAATTTTTTGAACATTCCAACCACGTAAGACCTACAGTTTTTTTGGTAAGTATTATAATCACTTTGAAGTTCGTAAAAAAATGCATCCCCATCCTCGGTAAAATGTATGAAGCGCAATATAATTTCTGGTTATCTTTCCTCCTAAACTAGCCCTCATCTTTATTTCCATCACGGGAAAGAGGAAAGGGGGCGGGGGGGG
>CABFWO010000158.1:139520-205475 GCA_902155825.1 Timema genevievae | reverse complement strand
CTGTGCAACTCCGAGTTGCTCACTAAAAGTTCATGCTCGCTCTATTATTTACACTTGTTGAACGTGCCCTGCTGTAATTTTGAGGTAGTGGGGAGTACGGGGGCTTGAAGGGGAGTCCAGGGAAATTCAACATTAAAACTGCGACCACAGTAGAGAGCATGTGGGTTTTTTAAAGGGTGGTGGGGTGGGGTGGGGGTTAGAGATGAACCCCTACTGTAAATATAAAGTGAGGCTCATCCGCAGTGGTCCTGACGATCCCGCTGTTTTGTGGTCTCAGACATCATCATGACCCCCCCACCGCCCTCCTTTTTTTGGTCTCTATGAACCCATTTCCCCCCCTTTTACACCCATTCCGCGCAGGTGGTCGCAATGGACGTCCCTCCTAACACACACACTCCAGTGGTTTGGTTGTTGTTTTTTAGCAGGTTTATGTTTTTAAATGTTATATTTGTGTCCACCGCATACGCATAAACAGCTGTTAAGTATTGTTAGTATTAATTTGTATTCATATATTTCAAGTCATTCCCCACTAGGGCTTAGCCCACGATACCCACACACAGCTAGAAATGATATATTGCGTGGGGTGTTGGGAGGGAGGGGGTTTAATGTGCTATGGGATTCTTGTTGGAATTTGTAGGAGCATCGGTTTGAGACATTAATGTTTTATTTATAATAACTATGCAGTTCATGTAACTAATTCAAGTAAATGTTAAACTGATATTGTTAATATTGATTCTAATGTATAAATATTTGAGCTGTGCTATTCCTGTATTAGTTTTGAACTTCAAATATCAAGTAAACATTATTAACCATCAAATTATGTATTGAAAATGGACAGATGGACACGTAGATTGAACTTCGGTCCACGTGTAATCTTTATATCTTGTGGTTCCCGTGTTTAGATGACATTTTTTAACATTGAAGAATTCAGGGGGAAAGTCACACTACACGCATTTTTCGGAACAATAATATTTATCTCAGACTTCATAAGGGCCCCATCAAATATTTTCATTAATTTAAATATGACATAGACATCTTTTAAGCATAATCTAAGGTGTAATGGAAATGTCTCGTAATTGTATAACATATGGCAGCACTAGATAAATTTAAAGTAAGATGGGTATTTCCCCCTTTTTCCCTTCATACGTATTTATAGTTAGTAATGTTTACTTGATATTTGAGCTAAGCCAAAACTTATTTATCACCACGTCTTACTACCTATTCGGGTTATTCGCTTATATATTAATTACGCTAATGGGCTAGGGTTGAGGGAGGTGGAATTTAGAGGAAGTGTATATGAATTTGCGTGGAGAGAGAGTGGAAAACCATTTAGGAAAAAACACTCAGTTCACCCGACCGGAATCGAACCCGATCTCTCCGTCATCGGCAGTCCAGTCTATTGTGAGAGTAGCGCCTTAGATCATGCGGCCACTGAAGTGGGTTGAATCTAAACTAGTACAGGATAATCGCAACTAATATATTGCTACCGTTGAGTCAATACCATGTCATTATGTAAAAAAATAGTAATAATTTTTTTATTTTAATTACTTCCATGACCTGCATAATGGCTATAAATAATACATTAAATCCTCAACTGTTCTCCCAATTCCCGACAAGAACCCCGTGGCACGATTCCCTTCATTCAATATTTAAGTAGCGTTGGGTGGCGATAAGTACGTGAACTAAACGTCAGAATTATTTCAAATGCTGCATTGACAAATGGGAGGTCAGCATTCGAAACCCACGCGGGTGACCTGATGGTATTATTTTCCTAAATGTATTTTTACTCATTCGCCACGCAAATGTGGGTACATGTCCTCTAAAATATGCCTTCCTCATCCCTACCCTTTATTGTAATTAAGTTCAGATGGGCTAGACAAATAGGAAGAAGCTGTGTAAGAAATTATTATCATCAATCAACTATTAACTAAATTAAAATATTAATTTCTCATAATGAGTAGAAATTTTAATATACTTTTGAAAAATATACATTAATTTTTAGGTTTTAATAAAGAAGTTTGGAAATCCATAGAATATTCTCGTAAGGCCCAATTCTACGTAGTGTATTATGATTTGTTTCAGTTATAAAACAAATTCTTCGAGTATTTAAAAAATTGGAACTATATTTTTTATTATATTTACCAGTTGAAGTGAGGGGGGGGGGAGTTTCTAGGAGGGCTCCTGTGTGGTTACCGAGGCAAGCAAGGCCTGATGGGACTGTACTTGTAAAATGGGGATCTTCCCATTTACCACTAAACTGGTCTCTTTAAAGCCATTTATCATACATCCATTCATTACATTATATATGTGGCTGGGTAGAATGGTAAGTGAAGGGGAATTGGACAGTTTACAAGTACATTCCTGTCGAGTCTTGATTGCCCTGGTAACAACCCTGGAGTCACACCTGATATTTATGAGACGCAATTAAGGTGGCATGGACGTAAACGCGAGTCGAGTTTTAAGGTAAGTATTTTTTTCAATTCTTATAGCAAAAAAACACTTTTGGTCTTAAAATAAATTAAATACTTCTTACGTAGATTCGTTTGGTTAAAATTTCTACACATAGTGATCCCAACAGCTCTTGAATATTTGTCGTGGGAATTTCAGTTTGAAGATAACTTTTTAAATTAGGTTTAATGTCCTGGTCAAATGCCACGATGCTCAGTAATGTTGAGATTACTATATGTTCAGGGGTGGGTGAATCCAGAGGGGGGCACAGGGGGCTCGCGCACATAACCCCTCGGGAATTTTTTAGTTAGTTATTAAACATTAAACCAATTAAATCTATGTTATAGTCACTACTAGTTGTACTGTCATGTGATATCTCACTAGTCGGTTGTTTCTTGTGGCAATTACTGTCAATAATTGATTTACATTTTTAACATATAATTTAACAAAAACCATAAATAAATTAATAACTTGTATGGGGTTTTTTTATTCAAAATTTATAATTAATTTCTAAACTACTCTCAAACATTTTGAAGAATTTTTCCATCAGAATTTCCCAAGGAGAGCCTCCTCCGGCCCGGTTCCGTGATGGCGGCCTCCCCCTCCCCCTCACGAAAATCCAGGATCCACCCCTGTATGTATTTACAACGAAACTGAACCTATCTACTGAAGCAATGAATATCAACACACAGGGAGCAAGTTATTGTAATTACTGAAATGTCCTTATGGACAAGACCACATTTCAATTCTTTTCAATTATTTGAAAATTAACACCTAGACACAGAAATCGAACCCGCCCATATGTAGTTGACAAATGTCCACACGTCCATAAACGACTCTGCCTTAAACTATGAGTGAAGAATTACTCAGATCATGGGATTAATCCTGAATAGCTCAGTTTTAAAGCATTGGCACGTTAAGCCAATGGCTTCGGCTTCGATTCCTGTGTCCACGTGTCATTTTTCAACAAATTTAAATTTACTTAAGCAATATTAAATTTATTTTGGCCTAAATAGTTTTTGTTATGTACACTTTTAAAAAAATACGGACATTTTATTACATTACCTTCCATTCTATCTTAACTTATCATCTTGTTTCACTCGCAGGAGAAAGATAATCCGTTGAACAGGAAGGAACATAGACAGAATATTGCACTAGTGCTGACGTCATAGGTCAAACAGTTATCATGCTTGGTCTCTAGAGAGGCTTCTTAGCTCCCCAAGAGAGATTAGAGACTCTGGAAACGGTTATCTTCTAATACCACATATACACGGGATATGTTTTCCTAATTAATTCGACAGAGAAACTTGTATTGAAATAATGATGGCAACTATCACGAAATAATCGTCAAAGTAGCTAATGAGAAAAATCACGATATTTACATCATTGTTTTGTAGTTAATGCAAACAATAAAAATGAAAGGGTTTTCAGAAAATTTTTGGTGTATTTAGAAATGAAAATTTGTATGTATCTTATATTTTGAAACAATACAGCAACAAGATAAACAGTTCTTTCTGAGAGAGGAATTATTGTGAAAATCAAAAATAATCTAATTATAAATGTTGATTGATGTCGACGTTTCATAAACCGCTGATCTCGAAAAAGTGGTTTTTGCGATGCTGTTTGTCTGTATGTATGTCTGTGTGTATGTATGTGTCTGTCTGTTTGTGTCTGTGTGTTTATGTGTCTGTTTGTATCTATGTTTGTACGTCTGTATGTATGCCCTCTATGTCTGTGTGTTTGTGTGTATGATTGTGTATGTCCATGTGTCTGATCTCAGCCAAGAGCCGAAATCATTTTACCGATCAGGCTAAAACTTGGTATTTGGGGTTTTCATAGGGTTCCCCCTGGGAGTTTTTGGAAATAGATAACCAACCCTAAAATTAATGGTAGCTTACTGAATGGCAAAAAGAGAAAAATTCGTAATTCTCAAAATCTTCTCTTATGATTTTGATTAAATTTTGGTACCTAAACACTGTTTAATATTACAAATAAAATAGGGATTTTAATTTTTCCATGTAAATGAATTTGATGGTACCATACATGGGTAGACATTTCCAATTTTTATCAAATCTACGGAACTCTTTGAGATGCTGAATAACTTATCATTATAAAAATGTAGTACTATTAAATATAAAATTATTTTATTTGAAATATATTTTTATAAAACCTATAGTTTCTGAGCTATGAACAAACATAATCTATGTATTCTTATGGAGTAGCCTACTTTGAAACATGAAATTGATTGTTAGGTTCTTTGTTGGACATAGATGCTCCTCTGTACACTATGTTTCTGTAACAATGTATATAATTTCATTTATGCTCTTTGGTGGTTTGTTTCTGCATCTACGTTTAATATTTCGTTTCACAAATCTTACGAGTTTTTAGAAAATGTCTCTATTTTAAGATTAAGGAGAGAGAAAGTATTTGTGGTGCACCGTATCATTTATTTATATAATTATGGTTACCGATATATCTATAAAAGACATTTAATTAAAACTACTTCCCACAAACTAGTTTTCAACACAAATTTATCCATTTTACTCTTGTTTAAATGAACGGGAAATCACTTGTATCAATTCTGTGCATGCGATTGTTCTCAACATCGCTGAAAACTCTGAACTACACTGCTATTAAATATGAACACATTTCACTGGTAGCTAATTATTTTAGCACTGTCTTACCACCTGTTCAGATTATATGTATATTTACTAATTACGCCAATGAGTTAGGAATGATGCAGGTTGAACTTAGCGCATTAGCGTGGAGGGAGAATGAAAAAATCGTTTCGGAAAAACCCCTCTCAGTACACCCGACCGGGATCGAATTTCAATTTCCCTTTCATTGGCAGTCTAGTATATTGCGAAAGTGATGCTTTAGATTATGCGGACACAGAAGCAGGTCCTTTTTAATATTTTCATTGTATTTAATTTATTTTGAGGTATTTAATGTGCACTTTATGAACCGATTGATATCAGCACACTACTTATAAACTAACTTAATTCTAGACCAGACACAACATCCAGCCCCCGGTTGTTAATACAACACTGTGAAATGGAAAACCCACATTTCACCAATGATTAATTTTTCGGCCATGCCGGGAATTGAGCCTGGGACCCTTAGCTCAGTAGACAGACACGTTACCGACTGAGCTTAAGTGTCGGACTACCGTAGTTAATAGCTTTGCGGATAGTCGACAAGACATTTGGTCGTTCACACGGTGGTAGTTGACCTGTACTTAATTAGTTACGAAAGCATCGCTCGTGTTTATAGTAGTATAAATAAGATTTTCTGTGGGAAGTTTGGCTCGTGACTGATGACCTAAGGGAGGGGTTGGTTCCGCGGTATCGTTATAAAGTAGCCTATGCCACGAACAGGATTATAGGCCTGTCTGGAAACAGATATTTCATGAACATATTTTTATTCAATATTTTATGTTACAATTTATGCTTAGGATAAGTTCTATCGATTTTCAGGCATTGGTTAATCCACTACTGGAAGTTTATGTAAATTCGTATTAATGTACCCACACTTACGCGGAGGAAAACAGATACATAATGTATGAAAAACTCCCATCAGTACATCCGGTTGGGACCTAAACCCTGACCTTTGAATCGGTGATAAACCAGATTAGATGAGCTTAAGTTTCCACTATTGAAATATTTTATTCTTTTAAGTCAACACCCTGAAGGATAGTTTGGTATGATTTCTGTCCACTCAGAACTGGGAATGCACTCAGCATTTTGACTGGTTAGTGCAGCCTGCACCATCTGGTAGGAATATCGTATAACCTACTAGGGGCGTTCAGAAAATATGGTGGTTCCCCTTTGCCTTCCACACAGAATTGCTATAAACGAGAGCAAAAGGGCCTACCAATTTTGCTGAAAAGGCATTTTCACATGCCTTCCAGGGTTATTTTACATGTCACAACCGACAAAGGACCAACTGAAACTGTGCTATGGATTTTCATAGTTCAAAAAAATCCGTCAATCCCGAATGAGTTTGAACCCACGATCAATGGGTATGAGGCGTGCACTTTACCNACCCCAAGACCACCGAGATTGAGGATAACCTCTTACGGATGGATATTTCATAGCTCCTTTCACCTTCCCCTTGTAAATTCCCCTATTTTTCACTGTGCACAACGATTCCCAAAGGTTCTGAATCCCCAAACCCTTCATACCTACCCCTCTATTTCTTAATCGATCCCAACATATCCCTCACAGTCAAGACTGTAAATTTACGAACATTTTACGATCCATTGGGATTTCATAACCTTCCTAGAAGTTTTCTGAAAATACTCAAGTTGTTCTTAAATAAAAATAAGCAAAATATGTCGGGAAGGAAAAAAGAAAACACTAAAAAAATATGTCAATATATTCCGTGTTGTGCCGTGCTTATGATTCTGCCCTGTATCGAAATAATAAAGTCAAACAGATGGCGCATAAGCTCCGACATGGGTGGAAGAATTGCAAGGATTTACAGCAGCCATGTACGCTTATAAAATGAAGATTCTGTTTCCACCAGACGAATAGGAATGACGGTTTTATTTAGGAAGAATAAGTCTTGGTGATAGCAGTACTTGAAGTTTATATTTTTGTCATCATTATTCCATAAAAAAAATGATGTATATATGGGAGGGAACAAAATTAATTCTTTAAGGCTTTGTTCGTAAAAACTTTCTACAGCTTAGCATAGTTTTAAATATGAAGCCTCAACGTATCCTCTTAAAATAATATGTTATCTAAAATTTATTAGTAAAATATCTCGTATATCTGGTTATTTGTGTGTATTTAAATGTATATTGGTATATACATATTCTAATTATTATACTTTGTATATAAATTAAGTAGGGAAATATTTAGTAAAAAATGTAAGAAATCAAACTAAAATAATAGCCCATTTCTTTCTCTTATAATGAAGAATTACTATGTGAATGCTGAGATAATTCGTAAAGCAATAATTTTGTTAACGTTCTACATGTTAAAACTACTCTTTTAAGGTAGGAGTGTAGGGAATGTGAGATAAGGTTAGTGTTATTGTAGTGTTTTTTTAATAGCAAAACCTTGTTTTGGCCAAAATAAAAAATATTTCTCCAGCAGAAACTTCTAGTTTAATTTTATTCACATGATGACATCACCATTTCTTGAATGTTTGTTAAGGGTGTCCTGGAATGTAAGGACATTTTCTCTTCATTTAAAAAAGGGTTTCATCTAATTTCGCCTATGCTCATGACAAATACTCAAGAACTGTTGATACCACCATGGTAAAAAAATTAAAATCTATGTTTCTACTGGAGAAGTTTCTGATTTATTTTGAACAAAAAATGTATATTTTTATAAAAACTGCAAAAACGCTGCTCTTAACTAACGTTCCCTACATCCCCACATTTTGAAATATATCTTTTCTTTTAGAAGTGCAGCAATGTGAGGTTAACTTTAAAAAACCAGGAATAATAAATGGTGGCACCCGCCTTGGTGGCGTAGTTGGCCAACGCGCTAGTCGTGCTGAGCTCGACCGCCGAGGACGGAGAGATCGAGGTTCGAATCTCGGTCGGGTGAACTGAGGGTTGTTTTTCCTAAATGGTTTTCCACTCTCCCTCCACGCAAATGCGGGTTCACTTCCTTTAAATTCAACCTTCCCAATTCCTAATCCATTATTCCTAATCCATTAGCGTAATTAGTACTTAAGCGTATAACCCGAACGGGTAGTAAGACGTGGTGCTAAATATTATTATTATTAATAGACGGTGGCGTCCAATCGTTTTGACACTCTTAGTCAAAGTTAAAGGTCCTGAAACCCGTTTAGGTGACCTAAGGCACCGTTCTTGTAATTGACTAGACTGACTATGACGAGTAGATCAGGTTTCGAATCTCGATCGGGTGTACTGAGGGTGTTTTTTCTAAATGGTTCTACACTCGTAATCTACGTGAATGCGGGCACACTTTCTTTAAATTCAACCTTCCTAGACCATTATACTTTAACGTAAATAGTACATATGCCTACAACCCAAAAGGGTAATAAGATGCGGTGTTTTTAAAATACAAGAAAGTGTCGCCATGTGAGAGGACAATGTTTGTAACCCTACTAAATACATTTCATAATATCTTATTAAGAATTTCTGATAAGCTATTATGACCATTACTAGTAAGACCTTACATAATTAAAACTTATTTTACTAAATTAGCTTTATTAATAAAACGAAAAGTTTTTAAGTGTGTCTGTCATGATTATTGCGCAATATCTACAGCAAGTAAGCTAGGCTGACAGTTTAAAATTCGTAGCCCCTGTGCACAAACATGTGCACCTAAAAGCTGATTTTTTATTTATTAAAAATTAGGTTGGGAGAAATAAAACAAAAATATATTATTCTGACTATTTAAAACAAAGAAAAACGTAGTCTTGGGGAAACGGTGGATACTCCTGCTAACGTGATATAATTACGACTATTACTATGCATTCCATAATTTTTATGTTAAATAAATTTGAGAATCTATAAACTATTAGTTTTTGAACTATATTTTTACGTCCTACATCACGTTTGGAATTAAAAAATAGTTACTCTTGTGGAATAAGAATTATAAAGGTAGAGTTTTTTTTGGAAAAGTATTCGCATAGAGATAGAGTTGGAAACCATCTTGAAAGCGTTGCCTTAGAACTAAGGATCAATATTATCACAAGCACACTGAATTCTTTATGCCTCGTAAACTTGATACATTATTACAATCATTAGCTATGTTATTGCTTTATTAAGGGATGGATTATGAAATTAAAATTTAGAGGAAAAATATTAACATATAATCAATAGTAAGTGATAAACCATTAATTAAAAAATAGGACTTGATCCCTGAACTACCTGTCACCAGAAAATCAGACTAAATGTTCCTGACATCCCTGTGTCTACCGATATATGCAATTAGTGTTATTAAACTACGTTAGTGGCAGTAAGAAGCGGTGGAAAGAAAAATAGTAAGTTAGGAACTGCCAGATCCCTTATACACTCTCGAGGACTGAACCCTTAACACCGGGGCCAGGGAACCTAATTGTACACCAGAACTCGCCTGTAATCTATCAGGTATCTTTCATGTCACGACTGTATCAGGTTTAAGGCCATCATCACATCGGATCAGACAAGACTGTCTTAACCAGCCTTAATCAAACAAAAATTGTGTTGAAAAGAGTAAAAATACGCCTAATACATTGGATCAAATGAGCCGCCCACACTGCATTAGTCATTTTGTCTGAGACAGCTTTGCTGTCGATTAGTAAGAAACGCGACAGTCCCTTGCGCTTCGTTTTGTCTGAACTAGCTATCAGACATTGTTTTGGGCATGCACTGGTCGTTCCCCATCCATATCAACTCAGATCCATGTGACATTGTTCATACTGAGTTGCCGTAATTGCCGTGTTTTACTAGGATTCGTGTTTTTTTAAATTAATAGTTTGTGTATTATAATGAAATTATACTGTGAAAGAATAGTGGTACTAGTAGAGCAAAGACCGGCTATTATATTTATATCATGGACGCAACAACTTCTACTTGTGTCTTCATCTAAATATAGACAATCTAACCGAAAATTACTACCTCCTCATCCCACTGAATATTGGAGTCGAATGAGGAACCATCTTCAGGGAGGTTTCACTATGGGATTTTGTTTCAGACAAAATTATCGATATGGTATGCAGGTGGTCTTATTTCGTATGAGACAAAGTGTCTTTATCCAAGAAGTTTTGACTAAGGCAGTCTTGTCTGATCCAGTGGAATCCCATACTAAGAGAGAGAGAGGGAGAGAGAGAGTAGTAGTAGGCATAATGGAGAACATATTAGCAACCCGTAACCTTTCAGGTATATTTTGTGCCCATGCCGTGACTGTACCAGGTATAAGAGGGAGAGAGAGTAGCAGGCATAATGCAGAACATCTCAGGATCACCGCCATGTCGACCAAAATGAACCTTCACTACAGTCCCTTTGCACTTGCTTTCCATCTCCTCCTCCTCCTCCTCCCTCCCACCCCCTCCTTTAGTGTGCCATCGTCTTCGTCGTGCCGACCGAAATACATGTAAATATTAATGAGGTTTCCCCAAGTCATTAGCTCGGAAAATGGGGTCCGGTACTAGGGAATGTATAAGGTAAGGTGGGGTTGAGTGGAGAAGCTTGCTCGCCTGCCTTCGACCTGGGTCGTCACCACTGTCGCAGTAGTAGTAATAGTAGTCGTCCTAGTTCGCGGTTCGTTCCGTCAGGAGGGGTGAGACCCCTGTGGTTGGTGAGTGAGGGGCCTATATCGGCTGATGTAGAGCGTGTGACAGGAGCCCGAGAACAAATACATGTGTAAGTATTAGGATGGACGTGCCACCAAGATCTATCTTGGACGTGGTACACACTGATTTTAAAATGGTGCCTTGACATCTATACTGCCTTCCATTCCTTTCTTTAAGTATTTGTGCACTCAAGATATATATCTTGGGCGTGGTATCGTATATTTTTAAAATGGAGCCTTAACATATAGACTCACTTCCATTCCTCTCTTTGAGTGAATTTGCGATCAAGATATAGGTCTATATCTTGGGATTGGTATCTTGTCTTTTTAAAATGGTGCTTTAACATCTATACTTAATTCTATTAGGTTTTTTATAATAGCTCTTAGACACTAATATTCACATTGCTTTTTTCATTATAATAATTTATAAATTATGAACAATATTTGCACGTTTGGTTAAAAAAAAGTTTAAAATGTAATATCTTATATTAAATATGTGGCTAATCAGAAAAGTTGTGAATCCAGCTACATTTTTGTATACTTTATCACTTATGAAAGAAAAATGTTTACCTAAATATTACACCGTGACTGCTCTGTGTTTTCTAATATGGCACTACCGTGATGGATGAGGTGTATTTTAGAAAACACTTCTCAGAGGGTGTTTCATCTCATCGTCAATACCTCTGTTTGAAAATCATTATACGACACAAAATATTCAAAAAGTAAAATGTATCTACAAGGAAATTAAGTGAGGAGGTATATAGCTACCAGCGAGTTGAAATAAATTTGATATTCAATTAGTTCTTAGTATATAATTTTTGGGTGGATACAAATATGAAAAATAATCTTAAAGGATATTAGTATTTAGTAATTTTAATCTAACTAAAAGTACAGTACTCATATGGTAATGTGTGCATTTCACTGAATAAAAATTATGAATAAAACCTTAATATTATAATTATATCTTCAAACATAATTATTTGAACATATTTCTGTAATTTTAAGACAATTTCTTTTAAGTTTGATATCATTTTTCAAAATTATACAGTGGTTTAGTGATCATGTTTTTCAAGCTTCACAGAAAATTGGTATTTTAAAACGTCAGGTTTTAAGTGAACCACAGACGCCACTTGCACACAAAAAAAAATCCAAACGTTGATTTACGTAAGTTCGTATTTCAATAATGTAAACATGCTTAAGACCCGCTTCGGTGGCCGCGTGGTCAAGCGCGCTACTCCTCTCGTGTTGGACTAGATTGCCGGAGACGGGGAGATTGAGATTTAATCTCGGTCGGTTGCACCGGGGGTGGTTTTTTCCTAATTGGTTTTGCACTCTCCCTCCATGCAAATTCGGGAGCATTTATTCTGAACTAAGCCTTCTTAATCCCTAACCCAATTGTGTAATTAGTACATAGCAGTATAACCCGAACGGATATTAAGACTTGATGCTAAAAATAATAAAAAATAATGCTTAAAAGAAAAATATAACTAAAAACAAGTGACAACTTCTCAATACATGGTCTTGAAGATTATAAATTTGGCAAGTGGATACATGAAAGTAGATCTGGTAGCTTTTCCTAGCTGTCAGCTAAGACTATTCCTAAGAAAATGGAAACATTCAATAAAGCGTACCGGTGCTTAAAAAAAACCCTTGTAAACCACATAGCCAATATGACCTCTCTCTGTCTCTCCCAGACTCTCTCTCTCTCTTTGTTGTATTATCAATCTATTTTTTCTCTCACACACAGACCAAGTTAAGTCATCCTCTTTCCCCAAGCCTTACTCCCACTAACAACATATCCCTCCCCTCTACACCCCTCACGTCACACCACTGACGCTAGGGGGGAGAAAGCTTCGCGACAAACCTCGTCTATATTCTGATAATCTGCCCCATCATTTTGGGTGCCCCCCCCCTTTCCAACAAACAAACAACCAGCCACGACTTAAACCCGCTCTCCGTAAGAAATAAGGCTAAGCACCCTGGGTGGGGTAGAGAGTTGTGGGGGGGTTGAAGGAGGCTTTAGATAGAGTCAGCTACTCCATCCACGTTCCTGAGATCTACAAGATGAGGCCAGTGAAGGCTGGGGGAGAAGGGGGTTCTGGTTAGGTCGGCATCTAGCTAACAACTCACGAAATCTTGCTGCTGGTTTGTGCCTGGGATTAAATGAAGTAAGTAAGGAGAGGCATGTATGTGTGTATGTGTGTGTGTGTGTGTGTGCTCCTGCGGATTTGAAGCTTTTCGTTGGGTGCTAAGGAGGAACGTTGGGGGGCGTCGAGGGGAATGCCAAAAAGGGATGGGAGAAATGTTGAAGGTTTTCGTGTTAGTAAGCGATGAATTGGTGGGTTGGAATGGGTTGGTTGAATCTGGGAGGGGGCGGGTGGCACTGTTGTTAATTGATCTAACCCCGCCACGACCAACCCCCCTGTTTTTGCTTCACCCCATCTCATGAGCTACCACCACAGACTTAATGTTACTGAGAAGGTAAGGGCTAAAGGTCGGTAATATTGGTGATACGCCGTACCAGCCTCTAGCCCAAAACGCTACCTTAGAGCCTTTTCCCTTTCTTCCTCTTTTCCCTCGCTTTCAAAACCCGCAAACCTTCGTCGTCTCCCTTCCAGTAATCGTACACCGTACTTACCGCCTTACACTGCACCCCTCCTTCCTTCTCTCTCTTCAAAAGTTTGGGCCTCAGACGTTTATCTCAAAATTAAAACACGTCGATACAAGAACTCGCTATCTCCCCTGCGGTGGAGAGCATTTTCAATAGTTTGGAGGTATAGCTAAGAAGTGCACTTATCACAAAGAGGAATATTTCATAGGTACAAAAAAAAAGATGTCTGCCCCTTTCCCCACCCAATGCCTAAATTTAACTACAAGGTGACATTTGGTATATTTCAAAACTTTTCAGTTGAATTATGTTTCTCTCTTATCTTAGTAAGAAAAATCCGTCCTGAACTTCAGTTAGAGATATCAAACGTTTGGGCTTAATTATTTCGATCAACCTTTCCTTCGAATTTGATGACTTAATTAGTTAAATAAATTAAACTAAGGGACATTTGAAAATGTAATTTTTATCTAACTCTTTAATAATATGTTTAAGTATTTGATTGCATTTATCATTGGCACTGGATAAAGGTCACACTTTAATGGAAAGAGAGGCACACAATTCACAATTTAAGTTGCTGCCCTTGGACAAAGAGTTATGCTGCCACTAGATAGACAAAGAGAAATAAAGTTCACACTTCTGCTTCAAATGGACAAAGAGAAACACAGCCTAGACTTTAAATTGCTACCCCTTGGACAAAGAAGTAGTGTATACATTGCAAATTAAACATTATTATTACCGAATTATATCGACACTCTTTAATAGTGTGTGTGAAACTCGCAGAGTATTTCACTGAAGGAGAAAACACAAAAAGTGTATCCTATTTTCATAGCTTAATCTTGTAAGTACATCCTTATAAATATAATTTGAAAAATAAAATAAAATTGAAATGCAACCCTTAATGCAGTCAGCTATCATTATCAGGTTAGAACTCGATGCTCTTAGAATATATTTTCTCTCTCTCGTTACAAACCAAGAGCTCGTGCAAGTGGTGTTGCGGTGTCAGCCTTAGCACGACGGCCAACAGGAGACTCAAGATCGTGTTCCAAGGCACCAGCAATACGTTGTAGAAACCGAAGACCTAGCGAAGTATCTCATGTTGCCACCGGTAGGATCTTGCGAGGGGGTTTTGCGGCCGGTTGCCCACCCCCCTCCTCCATCTTCTCATCCCGTACTCATTACGCCGAAACGCGAGCATGCAACGCTACAGGGACTAGAAACCAAGCAAGAGGGTAAGGAGGGAGGGGTAGACTGTGTGATGTGGTTTGCGGCATGAGGGCCTTAATAACCGGGGATAGGGGGGGAAGGCCTGAGGGGGCTGTGTCCCCCCCCCTCTCTATCTTACACCCACACAACCTTACCGTGTCTTCTTATACTTCATCAACGTGCCTTAGAAGCTAAAGACACACAAGACGCAAACGCAAGACTTTCCCTTGTCTTCCGACCGGACCAGCGGTCCCTTTTGCCAACAAATGAGGGGGAGAATTAGTGAGGTACATCATCTTCAGTATATTTACTTGGGGGAAGAGGGTAGATTTTATTTAAAAGCATGATATCTTCATATTTAAATTTCCTTCTTAGTCAAAAAATCCTTATCAGGTTTTGTTCTTACCTATACTAAAACTATCAGTAAGAGCTGTGTAAAAGTAGTTGTAATTTTTTCCATAGCTTTAAAAATATTGTATAGATTAGTAGTTTTGTTTACATCCATAATATATACAGGATATTCGGAAACTCATAGCCCAAACTGCGCATATAACTTGTTTGAACCAAAAGTACTACAAAATCCCTATACATTTACATCCAGAAATCTATACTTATACCATCAAATTGTATCCAAAGTTTCGGCGTATAGTGCCGGGAAATCAAAGCTGTTCAAGTGTGCGTGTAAAACAGGTTACATAGGAGTTAGGCGCGTGGTACTGCCCACCTTGACATCTTGGAGCACGGCAGCAGAACATACCATAATTAATAGTAAACAACACATCAGTCCATCTAGAAATGTGAAAACGTTCTGAGGGTCATCATTAACAGTCCTACATAACAGAAAGTGATTGTCATTATTACATGTGCAGTGCCGCGCGCCTAATTTCTACGCAACCTTATGTACACGTATGCTTGAACAGCTTTGATTTCCCGGCGCTATACGCCGAAACTTTGGAAACAATTTAATGGTATTAGTATAGGTTTCTGGATGTAAATGTACTGTATAGAGATTTTGTATTACTTTTGGTTCAAACAAGTTATATGTGCAGTTTGGGCTATGAGTTTCCGAACACCCTGAATATATTTCTAGTACCGCATCCTATTTATTCGGGTTATACGCTTATGTACTAATTGAACTCATAGGTTAAGGGTGAGTAAGGTTGAATTTAGAGAGAATGTTCCCACATTTGTGTGGAGATAGAGAGTGGGAAACCATTCAAGAAAAACACCCTTAGGACACCCGACCGAGATCGAAATCCGATCTCCCCGTAATAGGGAGTCTAGTCTATTGTGATAGTAGCGTCTTAGACAATGTGGCCATCGAAGCGGGTCATGATATGTTCGGTAGCTATTACTATGATACTATATACATTAGTTATGTAATGAATACTAGAAAGCTGAATATAGCTTTTGTCTCCCATAATCCATGGTTAATTTTATAGATAGAAATAATCTAAACAAATTTTAATATTTGTAGTTTCTTAGTTAAATCCTATTTGTGTATGTGTATATTTTTCTTATGTATGTACTATTTTGTTCATAAAGTCAGCCACTATTTTAGAAAGAAGATTTTTATTTTATAAAAAACGCTTTACGAATAGGCAAATCCATTATTTTGAAATTATTATATAAATAGCGTAATAGAGACTAATACATTAATACTGTGTAAGCTTTCATTTTTAAATGATCAATTATAAAATTATGTTTTTTGTGTTTACAGGTAAGTGCCGAGAGTAGTTTTAGCAGAAAAGGTCAACAAATGGTAAGTAAATTATTTAAAATATATTGGCAGTGAATATAATTCTAACGGTCAGGTAGGCTATATTTAGTTTCCATACTTGTATATGAGCTCATACTTGATAAAGAATATGTAAATGGCTAATTTTAAAACCTAGCAAAGTCAAACTTAATTCCAAACAATAATTCATGAATTGAATATGCTCTTTGTCCCAATAACGGTTGACGTATCTAAAGGGAATACATTTAGACTAAACGGAAACACCTTCAATTCTAATTTAGATTAATAATAATAATCCTTAATTATTTTGAAAAACATTTGAATATTTTAGTTAGGAACGTAATGATAGGACTAGTTAATATATCTTAATTCAGTTATAAATCTATTGAAATAAATACTATACAATTGAAAAGATGTATGTGATTTGTTGTTAATTTTTTGCAAGACAAAATAAATTTGATAGAGAATTGTAAGATTTACAAATATTATTTTAAAAAGTTAATAATAATACCTAAGAAATGTTGATAATACAAACAGCTAAGATAATCATTAAATTAACGCGATCACTATACCTTAGGTTGATGCCAGAGAACATCGAAATTAGTCTGAAATAAATTTTGTAGCGAATGCAGCCATTAATGAGGTACATGGTACTAAAAACAAATATAGAAAATACCTAATGTGACTATAAACATTGTGTATATTGTGGTATTGAAATTTTATTTGACTTCAGCTAATATTTTGAATATGTTAATTTATATATTATTTTAGATGTTTGTATTTTCAACATATCTTTAAAAAATCTTTTTAAATGTTTTAAATCATAGTAGCATGTTTCACAATTTTTACATAAAATATATTTTGTCTTGCTAGAAATTATCATATATAATTGATTGTCTTAGGCCTGTAAATCTTTGAATGGTTTTTTATATTTTACAGTAAATAAAAATTTTCTTTTCAATTATATCATATTTATTTCAATATATTTAAAACTGAAGTTTACCTTCTTAACTATTCTTAGTATTCATTCAACTTTATCATAAATGAGATGTTCAAGTTGAGGACAAATATCCAACATTGGCTGATAGTTATTTGTTCAGATTATTCCAGAAATATGTAAGTAAGGAGGGAAAGCGTCGCTGCTAGCATTAGATTATTTCATCTTACTGAAGACTATAAATAATAAGATATAATAGTTGCTGGTAGCATTAGAGTTATTGCATCTTCAAATAGTTATTTGTTCAGATCATTCCTGAATATTCATAAAAGAACAGATAGCAGTTGCTGCTGACGCTGAAGGGGCTATTTCTGATTATTCTTTGTTCAGTTCCTCACTGCATACTCTAAGTAAAAGAAGGTAGTAGAATGATACACCTGATTCAAGTACAAGCTACCAAACATCGGAAAGCCTCAACTACATATGATTTCACTCAGACGTAAATGACCAATATCCATTATTTAAGGTGTGCCGCTCAAGTCACCACGAATGCAACCCATAGGTGACGTGGAGGATGGATACTCGAGATTCCAGGGTTCGAGGCTCTTCTGTGAACACATGGGTGTTGTTACACCTGTTTCGGGTTTCCGTTATTTTTTCAGAGAAACTCCTTTCTCTTCATTATATTCAATTATATTAAATAAACTAGGTCTCTATTCGTCAATCAAATGGCAAAAGTCTTACTAAACGATTTTCCTCTGTACCGGGTATAGCGTGGCACACTCCCCAGTTCCGACCTAGAAATGGAACTTCTCTAGAGTAGACAATCAGAAATTCCTTAACCCTATAAAACAAATGGGCTTATAGCGTTCCGAGGTGAATCCCCCTGATGGTATACGAACAAACCGAGGAGGGGGGACACACAAATAAAAATACAATTTAGTCGTGATTCCCCTATTAAATGACATCATTCTATTCTCAAAGATCCACTCTACGCTCCTATACCAGTTATCTATCCTTTATTTTCCTGGGAATTTAGCTCTTAATCATCATTCAAAATATGTGGAATTTTGTAATTTTCAGAGTGGAAAACCTCAACTCTAAACTATGTTTATATATCTATATATATATATATATGTATAAGGTCGTAGAAAATAGTTTAGTGTTCATTCCAGTAAACATCAAACTCGTGTACTGTTAGAGGTTTTGTCAATATTTTACCTGAGCACAACACCTGATTGACAATATCTCAGCTACTTACGCAGCTCCCCTTAAAGGCGTCCCTCAGAGACCCCCAACCCCATCCACTAGAATTAGTAGACCGCTAGGGGGGTTGACACGTAGCGGGCTCCGGTGACTGTCCGTGCCGGGGCGCGTGTGCCGGAAGTCATGTTCTCCCGGAGTCCTGCACGCACCCCCTGGAGTCCAGTGTAGTGAAGTGGTCACGGCACTTTCTCACTGGGGCTGCCTGCAGGAAGGACTCTGACCACCGCCGTGGCGACAATCAGGCGCTGCCTGTCTCGAAAAATGGCTGGCTGTAGCTTCAGGCACAGTAAGAACGGGGTGGGAAGGAACGTAGTGACTATCAGGCGCTGCCTGTCTCGAAAAATGGCTGGCTGTAGCTCCAGGCAGAGTAAAAACGTGGTGGGAAGGAACGTAGTGACTATCAGGCGCTGCCTGTCTCGAAAAATGGCTGGCTGTAGCTCTAGGTACAGTAAGAACGTGGTGGGAAGGAACTGTAGTGACTCTCAGGTGCTGCCCGTCTCAAAAAATGGCTAACTGTAGCTCCAGGTACAGTAAGAACGTAGTGGGAAGGAACGTAGTGACTATCAGGTGCTGCCCGTCTAAAAATGGCTGGCTGTAGCTCCAGGTACAGTAAGAACGTGGTGGGAAGGAACGTAGTGACTATCAGGTGCAGCCCGTCTCAAAAAATGGCTGGCTGTAGCTCCAGGTACAGTAAGAACGCGTTAGGAAGGAAAGGCCTTTTGGAAAATACAAATAAATTTGTTTGCAGTCAACGTTGGTAACGTTTTACTTTAATATTGATATTTTATAGTAAACGATAATATCTATTAAAATTGACATCTGCTGGTCACAATACTCGATGTATATAAAGTAACTTTTCAGTTACTTTTGTTCCTGTTCTTCAAATCATGTTATTTACATGCGTACATTCGTCTATACATCTATCAGTCCTAGCATTTAGCTATCTTTCAAATAGTTATACATTCACCAATTACTAATACACACAACTACATAGTATACATTATATATAATTTAAATCCATTTACTACCGATCCATTTACCTACATATCTATCCACCCATTTTATTCATTCGTTTACTTATTCCGTTATTTATATACCCAGTCTTATATTTTAACATCATTTTAACTATTTATACAACTACCTTAAATAAATGTAACCATGTAATTATTTACCTATTTATTACCTAGAATCTAAATCATAAAACTACATCTTCATCAATCCATTTTTTACCTAGTTAGCAATCTGTCTAGCACTTGGATGTAACTTTATGAATATATACAAGTATATTTAAATGAGTCTTCCTTTAAGTTTGTTCTTCGTGTTATACGTCTTAACACCCGTCCTATTTATTCACATTTTCACTTTGATGATATATCGAGGAATAAATTGATGGGGTATAAATTTAGATGAAGTGTACGAGCATTTGCGCAAAGGAAAAATAATCACCTTTTCACACGTGCTTAGGTTTCATTCAGTGGTTCGTAAATAGTTACAAAACTTGTTGCTGTCATTGCTTGGGCTATAGTAATAAACATTTCTAGTAGCTAAGTATCATGTTAGATGTTTCTGGGCTGGCATTGTAAGAATACAATCTACGTACTATATGATCAAACGAAACAATGCAGATGATTTTTGTACCAACATATTGTCTAAAAAATTATTTCGGCAAATAACAATATTATTGAATTTGCTCCAAATAGGTTGAGATATCTGTGCATTATTCTTCAGCCAGATAAATATTCAAATAATACTTTGTATATATATATGAGTATGTGTGTGTGTGTGTGTGTGTGTGTGTGTAATTATGTATGTATACATACATTATTTCAGAATACAAGTTTAAAGTCCTATAATTTTTTCCCTATCATTAAATTTAAGTATTGTACATATTTTATTACCATATATATATCTTCCGTATTTTTAATATATATATATATATATGCCTACATGTATAGGTGTTGTGTGTATATAATATATTATATTTTCATCAATAGTAAAATGTATGCGAATTAGTTTACATAATTTATTATATGCTATATATTATTACTATCGTAGTATGTATATAATATATATATAATACGAAATAAGCTATGGAAAAGATCGCCTGTTTTATTCCTGTGTTGACGTGTAATATATCATGTAAGTATAAACGTAAAGCTATGTACTTTTTTTTTTAGCGACGTAAACTCACAACATCTATATAATATAATTTTTTTATCATTCGTGACACTTTCTTAGAATCTCCCCCAAGAAAAATATTGGTGACCTCTAAGGTAATATTTCAGATGTATAAAAAAAATTAGAAGGAGAGCCTAGTAAAAGTAGTGATTAGTGACATTAGTAATACGAGTCGGGCGTCTCCCCCCCAACCCCCACTCACCGTGGGCTGTAACTGCGCATTTAGCCAGCAGGAGTCATAAGTCAGATCGCATGCAAGATTCGTGCCATGTTTAGCTAGCTGTAGGCCTAAATTGTCGTGGAGGGAACAGAGTCACGAAATTAAGGGGAAAAAAACCTGCAAAACTGCATGTGAAGAAAAGTCCTCTTTATTTATGGGTCTCTCAGTAGAAAACTGACATTTATGTTGTTGTTTTTTATAAATAGAAAAAAGTAATGGATGTTGTCTAATTACTTTTTTAAGGAGTTGTTTCACATGCAACATTAATTAGATAACATAGATTTCAAGGTTTGCACGAATGGACTTGTTACTTAGATTGAATAATATTTTTCATAGTATTATTCATGGCTTTATTTTTATAGTTTATTTTACATAAGTTTATGGACTAGTTTTATTCTTGTTTCAAACTACGAATGTTCTAGTGTGCTGTCAACGATTATATTAATTTATTTCTATACTACACAACCAAACAACAGATTGTTAGTTTCCCAACTATAATAGTACAAAGGTATATTGTGTTTTTTCTGAGA
Organism: Timema genevievae; assembly: GCA_902155825.1. Lineage (NCBI taxonomy): Eukaryota > Metazoa > Arthropoda > Insecta > Phasmatodea > Timematidae > Timema > Timema genevievae. Next base: position 184,089 of record CABFWO010000158.1, on the reverse strand, counting down.
TAAAACTATCTTGTATATATTTTATTACTGAGCGTGTATGTCCAGTATTAACAAATTTGTCTGAGATAATAAAGTGTTGACATATTAATTGCAGGTAGTCGAACTGGACTGGAACCAAAACTGATAACCGAAAGAATCTAACAGTTATTTTTAAGGGACTGGAAGAGGAACTCTTAAAAAAATTGCCAAAGAACCGGAATTGGAATAAATATATATTTAGGTTCAAAAAGGTTATTATATTTTCTTAAATTATTTTTAAAATTCCATTTTATGCCCTTAATTCTTTTACTTAATCTTATTTTTAAATACTCTTTTTTTCCTTTTCTCAGGATCTTTTTTTTTATCAAAGTTGGATGTATGCCTTTTAATTGTTTGTAAATTATTTTTAAATGTATTTTTAAATTTACAAATTTTATAATAGTAGTTTAGCATTTAAATAAGAAATTTAAATTACCATGACCAGAACCGGAACCTAATTAAGAACAAAAATGAACTGGAACTTTTATTTTTTCTAACCGGGACTAGGACCGGAACCTTGAAATATTTCCTGAAAGAACCGAGACAAGAACCAGAACCGATAAATATATAGGTTTGACTCCCTGATTAATAGTGAAACACTAATTATATATGAAATATGTAAACTTTTTTTTTCGTGCTAAGCGTCTTACTACAATTCTCAGCTATTATAATATCTACACTAATGCACTAATTAAGGAAAAGTTAGGGAGAGATAATCTAAAGGAAATATGCATTTTCGCACAGGGTGAGCGTGAAACCATTTAAGAAAATTAACCAAATATATGCAGCTGGGACTTGAACCCTGACCTCAACGCTAAAGCTGAACCAAGCCCATACAAGACTAAACGTAGTGCGCATGCACACCTATAGCGATTTAGATTATCATAGAAAGGCAAGTTTTTTATTTTGGGACTAGCATTAAAGAATCTGGCTTTGTCTGGGAGTAGTATTTTAGGGTAAAAACAGTAAAAAGATATATAAAGGCAAAAAGGGTACAAAGTAAATCTAATTAAAAAGTCATGCTTTCAGGTGCACATGTTTGTGCACAGGAGCTACCCATAATCCACTTTGCACAACTGTAAGAAATGTGCTACTAAATATAAATTGCGGCGTTAATATATCTTCATTTTTTTCAACTAAGGCCTAATCTAAAAAAATCAAATCAAAATTTTAAAATTTCGGCTTCAAGGTGCACATGCTTGTGCACAGGTACCACGTATTTATAAATTTCTTACATATGCGTGCTTTAGATAGGGCTTTCTTAAACTGTGGATCGCGACCCCATACGGGGTCACGTACCTGAATATGAAGGTCGCGAAAAATTTGGCAACAATAATAGGTTTCTGGAAGCGCGATGACAAAAAATTAATTCAAAATCAAGCACGTAATGAATCTAAGGTATTTCTGGCATCACTCACCCGTGTTTCATCACGTGACTTCACTGCAGCTTAGGTTCTGAGCACACAACAAATTGTAACATATTTACGTTAAAATATAAAATTTGAAGGTTTACTACAAAATTTAACTTAGGAAATAATAAGATGGAAAAGGGTTCCTTAGAAATGTTAACTGCTACAGATGATCTTATAATTGAAAATAACCTTCCCAAAGATTTAACTGTTAAGAGTCTTAATTCTTAAGTGCCTGGAAACACAGTTTCAGAAATACTTCCCTTCAAATTTTAATTCTAAGAAACTAAGTTGGGTCCATAAACCATGCTCAGTTGAAATCAAAAACGTTAACCATCTGCCATTAAATGTTTAAGTACAATTTGCACAAGTGACACGGGTTTCAAACTTTAGTTTCCTAAAAAATCATTAAATGCATTTTGGCCTGGAATTAGGACAGAATTTCTAACAATTTCTGAAATGGCCCTATACATACTTCTGCTATTTTGTACTACGTATTTATGCGAAGCAATGTTGTCAGCATGGATGATTATAAAATCAAAATATCAATCAACTCTGAAAAACGTTGAAGATGCTCTACGTGCTGCAGTATCAAATATTCAACCAAGATTTAATTCCTTAGGTAAAAATAAACAAGTGCATCCATTTTATTAGTATGCAAATTTTCTTTTGTCTTTAATAAATGTTAGAATAATATACATACCAAAAAATTGCTTAAAATATTTTTTTTATGATTCGTTATCAGTAAATGTTTGATTTGTATACCTATTTTATATACCCATGTACCATACACTAGTTTGAAAATTGGCTTTCATCTTTAATAAATGATGAAATTATATGTCTTCCAAAGAATTGTTTTAAAATATATTTTTTATGATTTATTATCAGTAGATTTTTTTATTTGTATACCTATACATCCGGGATCGCGGAAAAATTTATCATGCGAAAAGGGGTCGTGAGTAGAAAAAGTTTAAAAAGCCTTGCTGTATATATCACGCAACGCTTATGGCAGACAGATAGACAGACAAACAAACACTTCATTTTATTAATAGAGATAGATAATTGGGGTGCGCAAAACTTCTATATGTCAAAGTTGTTAAAGTTCAAATTTCCTTTACTTCGAATCTGACACCGAAAGTAACCTCCATATCTTCGGAATATTTCAAAAGGCGAAAAAACTTGGAATACCATGAACATATTTTAAGTATCTCACTAAACAAGACATATTTAAACATTAAATCGTTTTAATAACGGCTATTAAAAAGTATTTTGACACCGACAAGTGATTATCTTCCATAACTTAAGCTTAGATAAATTCAGACATGTCAGCATAAAATAATATAACGTACTTTGTTTTTTCTTTAAACCTTTCTTTTCACATAACTGCATTTAATGTATAATTTAAATATATATCTATCACAACGTCTTACTACCTGTTTAGGTTAGACGAATATATGCTAATTACTCTAATGAGGTAGGCATGGGTAAGGAAGCATTTTAGACGTAATCTACCTGCATTGTGTAGAAGGAGAGTGGGAAAACATTTAGGAAAAATCATCCTTAATAAACCCAACTGGGATTTTAATCCCGATATCCCCTTCCTCAGCAGATCAGTCTTACACGAGAGCGATGTCTTAGAGACTTAAGACCATTCGAGCATGGAAGCGGATTTTAAATATTAAAAGTAGCATTATTTGGCAATTTTGGGTGGTATGCAAGAACGTATAGTGAATGCTTAGTGGACCAATAGTTTGGTCCCGAGCACACTACCGCTCCACCTTTTAACATATGAGGACGCTTCAAAATTTATCTCGCATTTAAAAAGTGACATATTGAACATCCTTGGGATGAGAAATATATTACATAGTGCATAATTATTACAGGATTAACAGGAAATTCTCCACTCTCTCAAGAATTTGATTATATTATCTCTCTCTGGTTTGTATTATCTACCCATTTATTGCCTGCATAAGCAACTCTTTGTAGTCTAGCTTGATATAGCTACAAACATATAATACAGATCACATGCTATTAGTTTACCACTTATTGGGATGTTAGAAGTTCAACTTGGGAGCTGTAGCTTAGTAAATAGACTCGTTATTGATCGTGTAATGTGTCAAACACACTTTTTATTGATCGTGTAACTGTCAGACACACTATATTTTGTTGATCATGTAACGTATCAGATTGACTGTTTTAATGATCGTGTAACGTGTCAAATTGACTGTTTTATTGATCGTGTAACATGTTGTATTGACTGTTTTATTGATCGTGTAACGTGTCAGATTGACTGTTTTATTGATTGTGTGACTTACTGTTTTATTGATCATGTAACTTGTCGGACCTAATTTGTTGTAATAATAAAAATATCTGAGTTTTTAGACTAATTTAGATCAGAAGTTTTCATCTGCATAGAATTAATCTATTCGTGTGCGTTTCTAAAGTCCCTATATACATTCACTTTACATCAGATGGCAGAACACCTATCTGAGGGCCTGAGTCTCGGGAAATGGACACTATATATTATTAGATATTTTTGTTGTCTGTCCCATTTAAATTAATGCTCCGGTTATATTGCCGTTCTGTGGGATGGCGTTTGTTCTATAACTAAGTCATAAAAAACTGCAAATAACCTTCAAAAGCATTTAAATGAATGTAAAACCAATTAAACTTAAATGGTACGCAAACCCAATCAAATGTATCATATTGAATATGACACCAGAATGTCAGATGTGTCCCCCTATTGACCTTGGGTATATTTTGGAATTTTCCTCTACTGCCCTAGTTAGAAAATGTAGACCACCCGTTCATTCTTTGTCGAGGTCTGTACTATTGTTTAATCGATAATCTACGTCACAACGTCTGAGACGCTGTAACCCACAGCTAGTCACTAGTTGCATCGCATGTCCTGGTGGGGCTTAACCTAAATTCCATAGCTCGTAGAGTATGAACGTCAACAACAAAATAAGGAGATATCTAAAAAAAAAATCTGTAAATTGAAATAATCATTTGAATAAAGTAATAAATAGTAATAAATTATAATCTATTCATATAGGCTAATTTATAAGCCAATTTTCAGTAATTGAAATTACGAGAAAACGGATTAATCGATTTTGACAAACGAACACTAATTTTAAAGGTTATGGGTCCAGTATGTCAGAAAAAATAGTAGCTTTTAACGAAACCCCGTTTTATCAGCGAATACAGCTTCTCTGCTGTGTGCGCGGTGGCTCATCTGTAGAATCATTCTTTGTTTACATCTCCATGGAAACCATGATTTGTGTATGATTGTTTATCGGTAAAGTGCAACAAACAGATAGAGAACTGTGAAAGTGGTTTCTTTAAAGTTCGTATCGGGGTGTTAAGAGGAAAAATATATGTATGAAACAAACAGGGAAAACTCAAATATAGAAAGCTGATAGCCTTTGACGAGTAAACCTTTAACTAGAAAGTCTAGTAAGGAGGGTCATTACATAAAGCTTTTCCCAATAAAGTGTAGAATACATTTTATACTCATTATCTGAAGCGATCGCTGCAATGATCCACGGTTCTGTATATCTATAAATATATACTGTTAAATTGATTACGATTTAAAAGATTCAGCTCAATAGTACATTTTTGATTAAATAAGTTTTTTCAAGTTTTATTTCAGTGACTGTGGGTTTTATGTGGTATTCGTGACCACATTTACTATTTTCTTCTGTCATGGGTGAGTTGAGGCCGGTGGCCATTTACGGAGCTATTCTTAGAATCTTGGATACGACTTTTACTGTCAATAAAATGACAATCCTTAGGAATTGTTTGAATATTTTGATGTCATTTTAGTAATAGCTTCGCAAAGTAATTTGATAAAAGTTTGGATACATTAATTAATATGGTAACATTTATTTATAAAGCCATACCAAATCATACATTAGTATTGAATATATATATATTTTACTTTCTCATAGAGAAATATTATTGAAATATTAAAAATGTTCTACCTTGAAAATAAAATAGATATTGACGTCTTATAAGCACTAAAACACAGATAGTGGGATTTATAATACTATCTGGCTGTACATACGGATACAGCCCTAACAATTTGATAGATACACTTGGTATTTTGATGTCATAAGGTCATACCTCGAGTATAAATCGTTATTTTAATTCCATCTCTAAAATTAAGAGTAACTACAGATGATTAATTTTTGAAAATTTGAAATGATTTGAAATTGGCTGTAGCAATTTTGCTTTAAATTGATTTTTGAAAAATATTTTACATGATAAATAACGCTGTAAACATTTCGGTGAGGAAGCAATTGATTTAAGGATAGTTTGCGGAAGACATAATTAATTTTTTTAATGATACTTTTTTTGAAAATGGCTTAAACTATTTCGTTCGTATATAAATAGTTATGTTTCTAAAATATTATATTTTCTGTAATGAAGTACAAGCTTTTATATTCTTAACGAGTGCATGTTGGGAAGTTTAAAAGGAATATCCTCAAATCATAATAATTATATTCATAATTTATATTAGATTGACAAACTAACACAGGTAAACGTAATTAAATAAAATAATGAATATATTTAACTATAGTAAACTTATTAATATATTTGCTTTCCTTTAAACGTGAAACTGGTTGGTTTTAAATTGATTTGTATGTTTCAGGCGCTAAGAAACCCACGTTAAGTAGAGTGCCTTTGGATACAAAATTATTATAAAAAATTACCAAAAGGTCTACCAGAACTATTTTATTCTCTAATGAGTGGCCGGCGGTAAAAGCTTGGGGCGCGTCAGATGCGCAAATACGACTTTAAATTTGCTTCTCGCGCATTCGGTCCAGTTTTTTTTTCATCCTCCCCCCAAACCCTTTTGCCCTCTCTTTTTTTAGAAAACTTTTTTTTTTGGCCGAGAGTGTTGTTTTATTATGTTGTCGGTAGCTGTGCGTCGCTGCGCGACTGGTCGGTCGGCCGAGGTCTGGTTCTGCGCCGTGAGGATTGGAGGCGGCGACTGGCTGGGATGCGGGGGTGGGGGAGGTCCGTCGCCCGGCTCCACCCACTTCCCCCTTGGCATCGCGACGCTGCCTGGCTCCGAGTTGGGAACTGAAAGGAGGCAGAGGTAGAAAAACGCAACTTTATAAACCGTCTGGATAGGGTGTAAGACTTGGTCACGATAAGTCTCCTCTATTTCAGAAGCTAGGCTTGATCACTATAAGTCTCTAGTTCAGGAGATAAGTTTGTTCACTACATGTCTCTAGTTCAAGAGATAGGCTCGGTCACTAGAAGTCTCTCGTTCAGGAGATAGGCTTGGTCACTATAAGTATCTAGTTCAGGAGATAAGTTTGTTCACTACATGTCTCTAGTTCAAGAGATAGGCTCGGTCACTAGAAGTCTCTCGTTCAGGAGATAGGCTTGATCACTATAAGTCTCTAGTTCATGAGATAAGTTTGTTCACTACATGTCTCTAGTTCAAGAGATAGGCTCGGTCCCTAGAAGTCTCTCGTTCAGGAGATAGGCTTGGTCACTATAAGTATCTAGTTCAGGAGATAGGTTTGTTCACTACATGTCTCTAGTTCAGGAGATAGGCTTGGTCACTAGAAGTCTCTCGTTCAGGAGATAGGCTTGGTCACTATAAGTATCTAGTTCAGGAGATAGGCTTGATCACTATAAGTCTCTCATTCAGGAGATAGGCTTGATCACTATAAGTCTCTAGTTCAGGAGATAGGTTGGTTCACTACAGGTCTCTAGTTCAAGAGATAGGCAGGCTTGGTCACTATAAGTCTCTCGTTCAGGAGATAGGCTTGATCACTATAAGTCTCTCGTTTAGGAGATAGGCTTGATCACTATAAGTCTCTAGTTCAGGAGATAGGTTGGTTCACTACAGGTCTCTAGTTCAGGAGATAGGCCTGGTCACGATAATTTTTTTCCTTGAGTTCAGGTGTAAGTTTTGATTATTATAACTATAAGTCTCTAGTTCAAGAGATAGGGTTCGTCACCATAAGTTTCTATTTCAAGAGCTAGGCTTGGTCCCTATTAATTCTCCTCTAGTTCAAAAGTTAGGTTTGGTCCTTATTAAGTCTCCTTGAGACTGTAAGTCCTGTCTAGTTCAGGAGTTAGGCTAAGTCTAAGTTTATTATAATATTCAGGGGCTAGGCACATTGAAGATAATACTCTTCTATTTATAAAGTTAGGCTCGATAACGTTTGGTCTCTTTTATTTAAGATTTTAGGCTCAATACTAAGATAATATTAATTTAAGTCTATAAATAGGCTCATTCACGATAAGTTTCTTCTAGTACAAGTGCTTAGGCTTACTCAAGCTAAAATTAATATGATGTCTAGTAGACCAAGAAATAATAACAATCATACAGTAAATATGTACATATGTATGTATAAATACTGTATAATATAGACAGAATCATTCCAAATACAAGTTTATATATATATAAATATACAAATAAGTATTTTATATTTGTATATAATATAAATAAATATAATATACATATACATATATATACATAGATATACACTCACATAATCACGGATACACAAACATACACGTATACCGACAAACGTATATGTTCACAAAAACAAATATCTATGCATACAGACATAAATATTTTGTATAGGCCTACACATTCACAGATGACAAACATTCTTACAAACGCCCTGTCAAAAACTGATTTATTTGTAAACAGGGCCACACAACTATATTTTCGTCGAAATCTCAAAGAAACATAATACTTTATCTATACTTAGTGTCGTCATAAAATAAAAATCGGATTTATTTCGTTTTTCAATTCCTCAAGTAAACAAATGGGAAAGAATTTATCTAATACAGTTTTTTTAAAAGAAAGATATTATGAAGAGAAAGTTTTCACAGAACTCTGAATAATTGATTAATCATTCTTATCCTAGTAAACAAATGAAAAAGTAACCTATTTTGAAACATAATAACAAGTAGCTCTGTGAACAGTAAACCTCGTTCTCTCTATTAAATACATGCTAAGTACATCATATTATGTCATGTTCTTATCTTTACTATAATCTTAAGATATATCTTTGGATTTAAAGTTGAAACATCTCCAATAGTTTCCCTTTGGATTTCTAATTGATGGTTTTACTTTATGATCAAGCTAGACATAAAAAAACCAATTAAATGATTTTTGTGAAGAGTGAAACAGAACGTAAGAGATTGTGGGACATATACAAAGTGAGAAAAATTAATGCAAAGAAAGTGGTAAAGAAGAATAAGGAACAAATGAGATTAAAAGGAGAAAGAATACAGAATGATTTTGAAGCAAATAAGCTCTTATGGAAGTGGGTAAAGAGAACAAATCAAGGAGTGCAAGGAAAAGCTATGGAATTCAGGATGGACGTAGTGAGATGATATGGGATGAAAACAGTATAAGAGAGTGATGGAGGGGAGTATTTCTAAACATTTGTACAGGTAAAACGTGGTTAAAGTAATCGAAAATAGGTAAACTGTTATGAATAGTAAATGAATTAACGAGGTTGAGGTGTTGAAAATATGAAAGTGTTAAGGAATGGCAAAGCTGCAGACGTAAATGTGATCACAAGTGAAATGCTTAGGTGTGGGATCATGGTACTACTTGCCAGATTATGTGAGTTGTTTGATGTGTGTGCTGGGATTTCGATTGTTCCTGATGACTGGAAAAATGATGTTTATCAATATTATTAGCACCGCGTCTTACTACCCGTTCGGGTTATACGCACTTACGCTAATGTGTAATGGTAGGGTGATTGTGAGATGAAATGGAGGACCTACAGTTTAACGTGGGATCCGAACCATGGTGGAGACCTGGCATTCCTCACATTCACAAGTTGTGATTAATACACATCTTGTCAGAGGTGAAGGAAGGTTTTGGCAATCAGATAAATCTGTGCCGGGACCGAGGATTGAGCCCCGGACCCTCAGCACAGAAGTCAGACACCTTACCCCTAGACCACCAGGTCACCCGAAAAATGATATTGTTTCTTTGTACAAAGGCAAAGGGAGTAAAGGTGAGTGTAAGATTTATAGGGCAATAATGTGTTGAGTATTCCAGGCAAGGTTTTTGGGAAAGTTTTAATTGAGAGATGGTAAAAAAAAACTGCGAACAATATTTTGGGTGTGCAATGTGATTTCATCACAGTTAAAAGTTGCACTGACCAGATATTTGCATTGCACCAATTGGTTAAAAAATATATGGAAGTAAAGAAGTTTATGTGTTGTGCATTTGTTGATCTGGAGAAAGCGTACGATCATGTGAATAGGATTATGCTATGGAATGTTCTGATAGAGTATGGTGTGGATGCATGGTAAGTAAATTCACTTCTAGTGATGTATGATGGAAGTAAAGTGTGCGTTAGGGTAGATGGTGCTTTGAGCGAATGGTTTGACATTGGACAAGGTGTTAGACAAGGTGAGAATGGATCTTCTTATAAATGTCTCCAAAACTAAAAAGATAGTTTTTGATAAAGATGGGTCAGATAATGACTGTCAGCTTAGTATGAATGGAAAACTGTTAGAACACGTGAATAATTTTATGTATCTGATAAAATGTTCTGTAAAAATGTAAGACTAGATGGTTAAATTTAAAGACGGGGGAATTCATCTCGTAGATTAGTTGGATATATGTGAACTATTGCAGAGCATGAAGTATCGAAAGAGGCAAAGATGGTGGGTTTGTCAGGACAAACTCAAGCGCAAGTTGAAGATGGTTGGAATGAGATATCTAAGAAATATATGTAGAAAAAATCGTATGAATAAAGTCAATGAATGGGTGGTGAAGGAGTGCGGTTTGAAAAGGAATCCAATTGGTCAATGGGAAAGAAGTGTCTTACGTTGGTTTGGGCATGTTGAGAGGATGATTGTGTATCGAGTAACGAGGCAATTAGATGAAAGTATAGTGTGTGGATCAAAAGGAAGGGGTAGGCCATGTAAGACGTGGCTAAATGTTGTAGACGAATGTGTGAAAAATATATACATTAAGAGTTGTAAGAATAAAATATCATGTATAATTCGGTATATGGATGTTGTTGAAGTGAAGGTAGTATGCAAGTATAGGGGATCGTGGAGAAATTTAGTGAGGATGGATTAAGTACGGAGTTGTTATATTTGAGCTATATGCACAATTTCTTGCCTACCCCATAAGGGAACAACGTGAGTTGTATTCATATAAAATAACAACTTTTCACATGGTTAAAGACGTTAGTCTCGCAATATATGTCAAAATATTTTTTAAAAATACGCCCTGATACTTGATCGTTTGCTTATAATTTTAAATTCAAATCACTTGAGATGAGTTACTATTAAACGAAAAATCTTATGAGAGGTGCCATTAACAATTAACCATATTAGAAAATTACGTACAGTACATACATCATTCGGCCTAGGTTCAAAGAATGTCCCTGCTAAATTTGTTCCATGAATTTGACAGTTATCATAGAGCAAACATCCGGACAAACAGACAAAATTCCTAATTGTCAAGTTAAAACAGGACCTCGCTATGCTCAGTCAGTAATGTTTTAAAGATTAAATATATTATTTTTTATTTTCCTTAACTTGTAAATTGTAAGAAAGCAACGCTGAATACTTACGTATATATGAAAGGCGAAGCTTTGGAGATAAATGATATAGCTACGAAAATCAGTCGTATATGAATCATATTCAAATATATTGAAAAATGAAAACTAGACACAGGGATCGAACCCGGGATCTTTGGCTTAGCTCACCATTGGTCTACCACTGAGCTATCTAGGGATCATCCCGGGCTCAGGGTCATCCTTAACTCATATTTTAAGGTAAAGTCTGTGATGGACGTGGGGATATCCTCGGTAACTAAGATCTTGGAGTGTACTGTATTATTGGCAGCATAAAGTAACAACCGAATCACCGGTGGTTGTCATATCAAGTATAGCTCTTAGTAGCCGATTACATACACACGTCCATCACAGATTCTGCCTTTAAATATGCATGATAATATTGTTCAAATGATTATTTCTTATAAATAGTCATTCATTAAGTAAGAAGTCCAAACACCAAATTATATAATGGATGAAATGCATTCACTAAATATTAAGTGTCACTTATACAAAACTCAACCTAACATATTCTTTCCCATCACAATTAATGACCCCAAGCCATTAAATTAACTTCCCTATAATTTCCATAAGTCCGTTTTTATTTTCATTTCTCTTGAGTTGGTCGTGTGCGTCTGTTACCGTTTGTAAAATGCTAGCTGTGATTGCGACCAACACGGAAAGGGCAGCAAGTAATTGGGAGTAAAGAAAGGCGACATCACGATATCACGGAGTCTGGGAAAAAGGGATTTGTGTCGCGTCGCACCCACCCGCTCTCTTGGCACGACACCGCCAGTTAGGTTGACAACCTCTACAGGGGAAGAGCTGACTATGTCACATTGTGCTTCGCCTCATCATGTTCACTACAGTCCCAGTTTCCATAGTTTCACACGTCATGTCATGTCATCCGAAACTGTCATTTTTTATATACAATATCTACGCCTATAAAATAAAAATAATAGTACAGTAAAATATAATGGCTACCTTTCATGAAAGTCATGAAAAAAGTCACGAAATATGTTTTTATTAAAGTAATTAAAAAACATTAAATTAGCATTTAGGTCACTAATTTTTGTTAGCCAAGTTTATTGTGTACGTAAGAATTGTAAGTTTATTATTTTTTATACCTTTCTCAGATTTATTTCAAATTTACATGACATAAAAATGAGTAAGAAATAATGCAAGAGATAACTATAAAAGTGTCAAGATGGGAAAGGGGGCATTCTTTATTGCTATCTTTCTAACTCTTTCCTTTTTATCATAGATATTTATGTATACGTAGATGTTTTTTTATGCTTGTTTGGGCTACATAATTCGTAGCCCAGTTTTGTGGAAAGATTAGCTGGTTTTAATGTACCGTTGACCAGGGGACGCCCGAATGTATTAATTGTACATCCTTTCCGTGGAGGCTCTTTCTATGTCCCGATGAGATGAGGTGATGGTGATATTGAATATGAGGGTGTGGGATCAGTAGAACTCTTAACTTAACTTAAGCTTAGTTAACCAGACCCTGACGACGGTTGGGATAATTCCTCTTTCGGGAAAAATACTCGTGATAGCAACTGATAATAGAACTACGGACTGCTAGGTTGGTAGCCAGTTGCTCTGACCATGGGACCAGTATAAGTCATCAAAAATTAATTAATTGTGGTGTACATAATTCTTAAGATACCCTGTAAAAAGTTAGCACTGTTGACGGCTACAACAAAAAAATCATTGTATTTTCTAAAAGACCCTACCTTTGAAAATTGGACTGTACAATAAAAATGTTCCAGATGTACTGAGATTCCTCTTTATTATTGGATTGAAATTTAAACTTTTGTAAATGGGGAAGAAAATACAGTAAGTCACATTTGACCCCTTACATTGGGATGAAAGGGAAAGAATTTTAAAATCTGTATATTTACAGTTTTTACACAATAAAACTTTTTGGCCATATAATTAAATTAATAAACTTTTTATTATCTTACTACCTGTTCATGGCATACGCACATATGATAATTACTATAATGAGGAAGGGATGAGGAAGGGATGAGGAAGGAATATACCCTCATTTTCTTGGCAGGAGCGTGGGAAACTATTTGAGTAAAAACCATCCTCAGAAGACCCGACCGGGATTTCAACCCCGATATCCCGTCATAAGCAGTCAGTCTTACAGGAGTGACGCCTTAGACCATTCGGCCAATGAAACGGGTAAGAAGTGCCAATATGTTCATGACAATTAATATTCAAGAACTTTTGGTATTACCATATGTAGAAAATTTAACTAAACGTATCTAGTGGAGAAATATGTTATTTATCTTGACCCAAAAAATTGTTTTGTTATAAAATCTGCCAAAAATACTTCCCTTGACTAAAGTTCCCTATCATCCCCATTCCTCCCCTTAATGCCCTTGATCGTTTACATTCCAGTTACCCTCGATGTATTATTTTCTTCGTAGGCAAGTGTCCTATCAATTATCTAAATTTCCTGGATTCAAATCTTGTCTGGATAGAAAATGTATCAACTTTAAATGTGTTTTGTTAAAACTAAGTTCTGTGTTTTTTGTATTGTGTATTCTCTGAAATCGATATTGAGTAAATCACTTGTAGCCAACACACCAACATTAAAGGATAGATTTAGGATCTTTTAATGTTATTTTTTAAGAATAAAGCCATGAGCTGAGATTATTGGTACCGTGATTTGTTTCCAGTATAGATAAACATGCTCATTGAGGCAAGGCCAACTTTCTGCGTTCAATCATATACATATCAAATGAATGTGTCCGGGTTTAGTTTTAAAATAGATATAACAACCCTGCGTAATCCTTATAATAGTCTTTACTGCCGATCATGTGGTGTTGGGTATACTAAGAGTGGTTTTTTTTCCAAATGTTTTCCCATTCTTTCTCCACGAAAATGAGTGTGCATTTCCTCTAAATTCAACAGTCCTAATCCTTAATACATTAATATATTTAGTACATATGCCTATAACCCGAATTAGTAATGAGACGCGGTGATAGAAAAAACAAATATTTGTTAAAATGATTTTTTAGCACCGCGTATTACTACCCGTTTGGGCTATACGCCTATGTACTTATCATACCAATAGGTTAGGAAGGTTTAATTTAGAGGAAGTGCACCCACATATGTGTGGAGGGAGAGTGGAAAACCATTTAGGAAAATCAGCTTTAGTGCACCCGGCAGGGATCGAACCCCAATCCATCTTTGTCGCATCTTTTGCAGTCTAGTCTAGCACGAGATTGATCACGCTGCCACTGAAGCGGCTTTAAATGGTTTTAAAGTTCAAGTTTGATATCAAATTGTAGTGTTCAGTTTACTCGTACAGTCTCATCCAGACTTGCGTGCCCTGGTAACAATCCGCTAGCCACGACGGATTTAGAGTACTGCCATGGAACAACCTAGCTTTTATATTAAATGTATCTATATTGTGTTTTTATAATGCATAATTATATAATTAACATCATTAGCGGGAAATTATGTATTAAGTAAATGTGGTTTTCGAGTGTTATAGTCGATATAAATGCTGGTTAAAAAAATATTAATTGATATTTATGGTTTTAAAGACTATTATATGCGTATATTGTTTTAAAACTTGTGTGTGTATATACATTTTTTTAAACGATAATCAAAAGAGATATTGTCTTTTAAACACTAGTCAATTTGGGATATTATTTTTATAAGCACTTGTCTTTGTATACATTGTTTTTTAAACACTTTTAAATGTTGTTTTCTACATATGCAGTTTTTCAACTCGGATAAATAGCCATATAGCGGGTTTCACTTGAGGGGAAAAAAAAGAAATAATCGTAGACTTGGTATTATTTAAATGAAACGAAAATTGCCGTCAAACAGTCTGAAGGAGGGCGTATAGAATCTCATTTGTATTGCGGGGTTGACTTCGCTGGGAGGCTTTCGATGGAATACATTTGGGGACGGTCATTCTTTAATGGGCACCTTTGGTCACAAGGATCCCGTTGACTCATGCGCTTATCCCGGACAGAGTGAAATAACGAGAATAAACTATTTGGGGGAAATTGAATATTTTAAAATCATAAAATTATCATAAGTTGTACCGATTCACTATAGCATTAAGAGATCAATACTTGTTGGAACCATTCAGTCGCGGCAGAAAGCGTGTGTGTGTGTGTGTGTGTGTGTGTGTGTGTCCCACGTCCTACTACCTGTCCGGGCTATCAATATAGTTAAGCAAATATGACAGGGATGAGGAAGGTAAAACAATATAGGAAATGCACCCAATTGGCAAATTGTTTTAGAATAAAACACCCTAAATACATACATCTGGAATTCGAACCTCAACCTCTTCATTACCAGAAATCAATACTATACAAGACTGAAGTATTTGTCCACTTTACCACCCAATATTAGTTGCTTGTATAAATGTAATTATTGTACAATCAATTGGTGTCCTATCCTACTTGATCAGTGGTTAAAAGGATAGCTAGACCCCATTCAAACAATTGCCTTATTGTTATGAAACAAACCCTGTTTATCAGTAATACTTTCTAGCCCCCATCTGGATACGAACTTCAAACACTCAGATCTGTAGGTAGCTGCTCTACCGACTAATATTCGAATTGAGATTCAAGCTTAGCTCTACTGAAACATAATAGATTATGGGTGGAAATGTCAAGCGTTCAAAGTGACAAAAATAAAATTTTATAAGAAAGATTAAAAAAACGTTCGTGGATTAAAAGTCTTACATATTTTTGTCTGAAAAAAACTGTTGTTTTTTACACCACACCATACAATTAATGGTTAATTAACCATCCCCGTGGTGTAGTGGTCAGTGTACCTGGCTGCGAGACTAGAGGTACTGGGTTCAATTCCCGGCTGGTATCTTAGGTATTTTCCCCAGGGTTTGGTTAGTTAGGCTTAAGCTAGGTTTAAGTGTAAATTATTCATTGGGCCTTAAATTAAATAGTAAAATATTATAGCTAAGTAAGTGCCAGATATATACTAATCCTAAGTTCTAAGGGATTTGTGGGCTGCCATCTGTTCTAAGTGCACTGTGATGAGAAGCTAATTAAAACAGTGGGCAGACCCACTTCGGTGGCCACATGGTCTCTAAGATGTCATTACCGTGGTACACTACACTGCTGATCATGGAGAAATCGAGGTTCGAGTCTCGGTCGGATATACTGAGGGTGGTTTCTCCTAAATGGTTTTCTATTCTACCTTTATGCAAATGTGGATAAACTGCCTATAAATATTTAATCATCCTCGTCCCTAAAACCATTAGCGTAATTAGTACAAAACATATAATTCGAACGGGTAGTAAGACGCTGTGGAATAAAAAGCTGGCTGACAAAGGGAGCAGCTTAGGCCTGTAAAACTAGCGCTTTCTGTTATCGTTAATACTAACTATTTTTATAAAGCCTATTAGCACTTGGAACTAGAGTAAACAATGACGCATGGCACAGAAAACATTGCTCCATCTAAAAACACATTCTCAAAAAAATGGCACTTGAGACGTTTGAAATTTCCTCCCATCATATTCTACACACTTGTTTCTGTGCAGTTCTCCATTATGTGGACTAAAGTTTATATTAATGAAAAGATAACTCAACTTCCAATCAGAATTAATTACTCATATTCCCACACCCTCCCTTCCACTGCGTTTTACTACCCATCCAGATTCTATACGTATTTTTTATCGAGCTAATGGTGTAGGGATGAGGAAGGTTGAATTTAGAGGAAACGTACCAAAATTCGGATGGAAGAAGAGTGGAAAATCATTTAGGTAAACCATCCTTAGTATACTATAACCGGGATTTTAACCTTTATCTTACCGTCACTGCAAGCCAGACCAGATGGGTTTGACGCCTTAACCCGTATGCACGCCGATGTGGGTGGAATACCAATATACGTTTCTTCTTCCTGACCTTTAGAAGATAAAAACATATTTTTTACGGTCAACATTGATCAAATTTTACTACATTACAGTCATATATCTAGTTATAACATCTATCAAAAGTGATAACTTCAGATCACATGATTTGACGTATGAATATTTGAAAGTAGATCTTATAACTTTTTTAGCCAACAGACGAGGTTTTTCCAAGTAAAATTGGACTGAAATCTGCAGTAGTTCCTTTTTGAAAAACCCATCACTCAGTCAAATCAGACAAATCTCATATCCACAGAAAATATGGCCGAAAATTCAGCTCAACCTTTACTATCCAACACTTTTCCAAAATAAATGGTTTGAGTCAACATTTGGAGAGGCATGTAACCAAGATTGTCTTGAGATGATTGCAAGAAGGTGTGGAGGAGAGAGAGAGGGAGAGAGACGTGGAAGATAAAGTGGGGTGTAAGCTCTTACAAAGAAAGAGGAGGCGGTAGAAGACGACTGATGATAGGTTTCCGATAGTGCGCGCGAGTTCTGGAAGCGAGAGTTGGACAGCACCGCCTTTCACACCCATCTCCTTCTAGAACCCACCTGGTCGCTAAACGTCTAACATTGCTACGTCATACCCACCCTATAGCCCACCCGACTCCCCAGCAACTCGGGAAGAAATGGAAAGTGCTAAACTTTTTGACAAGGTGTACGTTAGTCAGTACACCAGGTAAAACTTTACCTTTTTCTTTACCCCACACCCCCTTTCAAACCCAGCCCCTACCTCTGTTACAGCATCAATTTTCGATACTTTCCCACCCTCTCCTTCTCTCTTAAAACAATTCAGTTAGAAATTTAAATTTCACGATTTTTATTAAGTGTTAATTTAATGTTTCATATGTTTTGTTTTAGTATTTCCATTTTTTAAATTAAATAATAATAATAATAATAATGTTATTCCAGTTAATACAAACTAACCCGTTTTGGTGGTCGAATGGTCTGAGATGTCACTCTCACAATAGACTGGACTGACAATGATAGTGAGATCAGTGTTCGAATCTCGATGGGGTATAAAGAGGATTTTTCATAAATGGTTTTCCAATCTTCCTCCATGCTAATAGGCCTATGGATATACTTCCTTAAAAATTCAACTTAACACACTATTGAAATTGGCACATATGCGAATAAGTTGAGTGGGTAGTAGGACTCGGTGACAGGGAAAAAAACAAGCAAAGAGATATTGGCGTCTGTCGGGCTGTCCTGGACGCACCTAGAAGAACCTAGTAAAAAATAGGGAATACAAAGTAAATATGGCAAAACCTAATAGCCACACTGTAATATTTGTGAATTGGGTATATCTAGATGCAAACTTCAAATACATTTAGTATAGTATAAAACTTGCCTCGGTGGTCCTGGGGTAATGTTATCGTCTCAGGACCCGATGTTCGCAGGTTCAAACTCGGCCTAGGATGACGGATTTTTCTTGAACGATAAAAATCTGTAGCACAACTTCTTTCGGAGGGGAAGTAAAGCCATCGTTCCCATGTCGGTCGTGGCATGTGAATTAACCCTGAAATGTTTAATAGATACTTACGGTAAAATTTAAGGGCTAGAATCCAAATTTTAAAAGAATGCCTCAAGTATGACTACATAGATCTAAATATCAAGTTTGAACAATATCCATCAAACCGTGTTATTTGTAGAGCCAGAAACAGACAGAAATACAGCCAGGTTGGAAAGGGGGGGAGGGGGTCATACAGACGGACATACAGATTGGGGAGGGAGGAGGACAGACATTAGGACATATTTAAACGGGGACAAACATACATACATACATAGGGATAAACCGACATGTATACGTACATACATGGGGGGGACAGACAGACATGGAGACAGACAGATATAAGTTACATGAGGACAAATATACAGAAACGTACAACTCATATTTTGGGGGTGTTCGGGGTCAAGATTCCAAATAATTTTGAGGCATACAATTATCACATTTATAATATTTTCTTTATACGATAAAGTAAAAAATCATAATTTTTGAAACATATTATGAACAGGAACATCACTGTGTCTTCGATCAACCATTCAGTTCAGGTCTAAGACATTTTCCCGCCCCTAAAAGGCACGCGTTCATCCATGCCTACCCTTCAATATCCACCTTGGAACAGTTTAAATAATAAATCGTCAAAGTAACCCTTGATCGGTGGACACCTGGTTATTAGGGAGGTCCCAGTTAAAGTTTTGAAACTGCGCGTGACTTGAGAGAGCGGGCAAGAGGGGTGAAAGGTGGGGGGGTGGGGGGGGTAGGTCATCAGGGTCACGTGATGAGCGGTGATCATTTGCTCACACGCCCACCCCACCCCCATGGACTGGACCTCATCAAAAAAAGGGGTGGACTAAATGTTCAGGCTTTTATTTATACAGTTGGCTAGTTTGATCATTAGAGCTCCCTTTTGAACCTTTCATGACGCGAGGTAGAACTTTCAAGCAAACGCTTCAGTTTCAGCTTTCGTACCGCAAGGAGGAATAATATTCAAATTATAACGTTTGATAATATTACTACTTTATTTAAACTATCTTAGATTGATATTACCTACCATGGCAAATCTTGGAAACCAAATTTCACATAAATAATTTGTAGAAGCTTCGTGAAAGTGTAATTTTCTTTCAAAAATGGAAAAAATATTAATTTTGATCAAAATTGAAAATATGGCCTTTTCGAAATGACCATTTCAATTGAAACTTTTTTTTAAACTGCATTAACTACAGAAATGGTCTTTTAGTCGCCAGTAAAACAAGAATGGCCACTTCTGTTGCCTAGTGTTTCTGGCTACAGATCCGGAGGTCCCGGGCTCGATCCGCGGTGCTTGCAGATTTTATGTGAAGCAGTGGGTTTAAAACGGGGTTTACTCAGCCTCGTGAGGACAAATGAGGACTCACTAGAATAAATAAGTAGCGGCCCTGGTCTATAAAACTGAGATTAATGACCTGGAGGCTTGTTGTGCTGACCACATAACACTATCCTCAAATGTTGGCAATATCTTTGCCAACATGCGACGGTATCTCTGCTGATATAGCTCGCTTGCGAGATGATGCCATGGAGTGACAAGAACAATGTTTGCAACCTTTTTAAAATGTGTGGTTGGTATTTAGTTTAACAAAACTTGCAACTTAACTTGATGCTAGAAGCGCGTGAAGATCCTATTTTAAATTAGAAGCGAAGCTTTAGTCATGTTAAGTAAAGCCGAAGTGCAAGACAAACACGTGATTTTTGTTGTTTGTCACATAGCCACAACTTTTTAATTTTTAAACTATCCAAATCCATCTTGGTAATGAGAGAAGCTTGGAGTAAAAAACAAAGCACACTATATTATCTTATGCCGACAAATCTGAATGTATCTATTTTTACGTTAAATATAACATTTAATCACTGGTTGTTGTAAAATAATGTTTAGTAGCTGTTACTAAATTGTTTATATGTATAAATATGACATTTAGGAAGATATCAAATCTGTTCATAATATATTGCAGTTTTATTCTTCTTTCGAAATGTTTTGATGATGCAAAAGTTATTGTGGCTGTCGAAGTCGAAGCGAAAGAGATTTGAACTTCGACTTCTACATTATAACATTTTTCACACCCCTATTTGATTTACACATCAATGATCCCCTATGAAGCTATTATATATTTTAAAGCATGAACACACGAGATGTAAAATGAATCAGTACCTCTTCAAACAGTCAAAATAATATGTTTGTATTCAATACGAACTCTGTTCTGAACAGCTCGGCTTGTAGAGACAAACATTCCTGCTCGTATTACAAACCAAACCAGACCAGACCAGACTGGAGAACAGATAATACTTCATATTATATCGATATTCTCTCAGGGAACGCTTTGGTATTTGTTTGAATTTGAAAGGTCGGATGATGATCTTCATTCCTTACAAGTCTTTGCGGGAAGTCTAATTGATTTATTGATTACTAAGTATGGTGCATGAAAATATATGGTAATGTTTGTAATTTCATGAACTAGAACTTTTATCATTATTTTTTTAGCACCGCTTCTTACTACCAATTCGGTCTCTATGCTTATGTACTAATTACGCGAATGTGTGAAGTATGAGGAAGATTGAATTGATTTAGAAGATGTGTATCCGCATTTCTGTAGAGGCAGAGTAGAAAACCATTTAGAGAAAACCACCCTTAGTACAACTCGTTAAGATTCAAACCCCTATCTCCCCGTTATCGGTAGCTTAGTTTACTGCGAGAGGGACGCCTTAGAGAATGCGGCCACCAAAGGGGCTTATAATTATTTTAATATGATAGTATTAGCAAAAATAAGCAAACACTTGACCTCTTCTCGCACTTTTGCTTACGTTATATTTGTCAACTTATTTTTGTAATTTGTTTACTTATTTTATATGCAATTAATACACTACTGGTAATTATTAGCGTAAAGGTGTACATTAATTATACGAAACAATTCACAACAAACACTATTTTAAACTAAAATGAATTTAAATGTATTTTACTAAACAGGTAAAATTAAAAGAGTTATAAGATTATAAAAAAATACATTTAATTGGAACCATAAAAAAGTATCAGTAGTGAATAGGCTACATGAATTATTATAGTCATAAAAAACTCTAAACTACTTTTAAACTGGTGACCAAGGTTCTTTAATCCACATCTTGACACTTTTAATTATTATGTGTCCATTTGGGGTGGCTGGGGCACTGCACCATTATTGCCCGTCTCTCTCTCTCTCTATCTTACGTAAGCATTGTTCTGACCCCCCCTTTTCCACCTTGTCAGAAAAAATAAGCAAAGCTAGAACCTGCTTTTACCCCCGTAAGGCGCTTACGTAATACTTGAAGTCTCATAATGTATTAAGAAACCTAACCATTTTTGCTTTAAAGATGAGTGGAAAACCATTTGAGGAAAAAGGGCGCTCAATTAATCCGGCTGGAATTCGAAAGATGACTTCCCCGTTAACAGTAAACTGGAATATATAATTTCGACGCTATAGCCTGCCTGCTCGTGGATTTGGATGAGTGAGCTTATAGATCAGAAATTATTCAAATTAATTTTGAAAGTTAGTAGAGTGAATAGGGAAGTGAATGATTTAGAAAGTACTTTTACTATATCCCTTCACTAATGAAAGCTAGATAAGTGATGTTAGGAGCTTACAGAGTACCCCCCATCACTAATGAAAGCTAGACAAGTGATGTTAGGAGCTTACAGAGTACCCCCATCACTAATGAAAGCTTAGACAAGTGATGTTAGGAGCTTACAGAGTACCCCCCATCACTAATGAAAGCTAGACAAGTGATGTTAGGAGCTTACAGAGTATCCCCCATCACTAATGAAAGCTAGACAAGTGATGTCAGTATTTTACAGAGTACCCCCCATCGTTCACGGAAGCTAGATAAGAGAGGCTATTCTCAGAGACCAATATGGCAAGCTCTCCTAACAAGAGTCCACTCACTGAGAGACCGAGAGCAGCTTTGTACCGTCCAGAACCCTAGCCAAAGTGCGTGTTTGTTCTTCAACGGTTGAGCGAGTATCTCTGCCTGGAGGGGTGGATAGAACGGGCGGAGGTAATCGCACGGAAATCATCGCCTTATAAACCTCGGAATAACCCTGAATCACAGCCACTCCTCACTCCACGGTAGGGAATTGGCAAAGGGTGTTCAAGGAAGTAAAAGGATCCTTGGTGTAAAAGAAATTGGGTTAAAAGATTTCACAAATAAAAATAAATGGTACTGTGCATCACACAGACTTTCTCGATACTTTGCCTCAAATGCTTTATTTAAAACTCGTAAGATATATTATGAAACGAAATAATATACACTGCTACAGAAAAATATTGAGAAAAAAGAAACATCTCTCTCAACCAAAAAACATACGAATCATCTCCCCATTTCCCACATCTACAATAAAATTATTATCTTTATAAAAAATATTTCAAACCTTTTTATTTTTAATAGTCGTACAACTTTGCAAAGATAAGTTATTTCGTATCTCAAAGAGATTCAGAGATATAATCCAAATTGGAGATGTAGACCTCTAAGTAATTTTTCTGGACCCATGAGAAAAGCCATTTTGTTTGTAATGTTTAACAGTGTCTAGATCAAAATGTTAAACAAAATCGTCATAGCCAGTTTTGATACAGTTGATTGGTTCTCTTTTCGCCCCTAAGTAAACCATCCTTCATTTTAGGCTTTGATAGTTAATTCAAATAAATCCCTCCGGGGAATCTTACAAAACTCTAGGTACCAAGTTTTAATCCGATCAGTAACATTGTTTTGGCTATAGGCCGAGTAACAGACAGACAGACTGACAGATAGACGGCATCACGAAAATCGCTTTTTTGACTTCAAGGGGTCATGAAACGTCAACAATCAATATAATTATCGCAATACTTCCTTTCTTCAAGGATCGCGGGAAGGTAATAAAAGCATTTACTTTATTTATAACTAAACAATTTATTCATCTTTATGGTCCAGGTCACACTTTACTTAAATAACTATTTTAAAACAAACAACAGCACTTCTTTCTCTCCCGTGCTTTTTCAATCACTTAAAGGATGTTGAGCAAATGTTTCTTTAGTAATAAAATATATTATATTGAACTGTTTATTACTTCAAGGATTTGTTTTTTGATAAGAGCAAAGACAAAATTATTTTAAAGTCTTAGCGTTAGGTCTATTTCTGTCATAATAGTCTAAAAATAGTATTAGTTTATATTTATTGAGTAATAATAATAATAATAATAATAATAATACTTAGCACCGCGTCTTACTACCCGTTCAGGCTATACGCTTAAGTACTAAATACGCTAATGGGTTAGGAATTGGGGAGGTTGAATATAAATGAAGTGAACCCGCATTTAAAACTAGGGAGAGTGGAAAAACATCTAGGAAAAACCACCCCAGTTCACCCGAGTGGGATTTAAACCTCAATCTCCTCATCCTCGGCAGTATATCTTAACACGAAACTAGCACGTTAGCTAACTAAGCCACCGAGGTGGGTTTATTGAATAAGATCTTCCTAAAACGATACACACTTCTGTAACTTGCTTCCTTTAGATAGTTGTAAGCTAGATAGGAACGTAACATCGAAATCTTCACAGATGGTCGTGTGGACTAAGACGTAAATCTCACCTGGTCTGTTTAGCCTGTGTTGGGAAAGTTTCAAGGTAAAAGTCCCAGCTGGGCGTACTGAGAGTGTTTTTTTACTGGGCAAATGAAAATAGATTGTCTCTAAATTCTCTCGTGTTCTTCTATACCCCATTTAGTGCTGTCAGTCTGACCGGTAGAAAACTACCAAATTTACTTTCACGTGTTCATACGTCAATTCATCTTATCTGCAGCTGTCATTTTGTAAATCTGTTATTATCGAACTACATAATAAAAGCCATGTGGCGTTTGTTTGTAGGTCCAGTGTTTTTCTCAGACCTTCCGAAAAGGTACAAGCTGAAACTTCGCAAACTGATTAAATAAGTGTTCTTAGAACTCGATTTTTTTTTGCAAGGGAGGATTCAGCATACCGTCTTCACGTGGCTAGAGTTACATAGCCTACATAATTTTAGCCACACGGAACATGCCTTCTTTATGAGAAAAATTTAAATTTTGAAAGAAAAAATAATCCTAATAACCTGAAGCAGGATCTACACTTGTAACAGTACACCGTATCGTATCCCCGTCACGAACAGGGCTAGAGTGAGTTGACGATACGCCTGACACGTTTGACACAATATTTCGGGCGAACCGTTCCTCGTGACGTCGCCAACATTTTGGCGCTCCGTATTTTCCATCAATCGTGTGTTGTAGCGGTGGAATACAGACGTCAGGACTATGGATGAATAAGAAGAAGCTGCTGCAGCATAGAGTTATATATATATATATTATATATATATATAATGCAACTAAGAAAAGAAGGGGAAGAAAATATTGGCATAAATACCTGTATACAAGAAGGTTAGAATATAGTTGTAGTAATTTGCTTGCCGATTTGAAATTCTAAACTCCAAAACAATTTTTTCTGCTCATACATTTCAATTGAATGAAAAACATTTTCCTCGGTCCATTCCAACTTGCTGAACCAAGAAAACTGAACGAATTAAATCCTGGCCGTGACGGTGTTCGGTTCGTAGCACGTCCAGACATGCCGTGAACTCAGCCCGTGTCTTCCTTTAATGCGACGACGAAATACCGATTCGAAGCGGGTCGCAGTGAACTGATACAAGTAAAACACTTGTGTTCACGTCGAGGTTACATGGCCCCGTCCAAATTACCACGTTTATGATACGCGTCGAGGATACGTTGCGATATACTGTTATAAATGTGGACCCTGCTTAACAGATCCATGGACACAAATCACACTTGCTCCTGTTTTGAAAAACTAAAAAAAACTCCATGGCGTCAGTCTGCAATCGAGCCATACCAACCGAGCGGCCCCTGTCTGTTGATGAAGATGGTGCCAAAATCTGCCGATAGACGGTCTCATGTGGTCAACAAAATGATCCCCCTGGTCGCTGATCTCAGTTTTCTAGACTGAAACCAATACTTTTTCATTCAAGTAGCTCCTCATTTGTCTTTCCGAGGCTTAGTTGACTCCGTTCCAGACCCACTGCTTCACATAAAGTCCAGAAGTGCTGGGGAACGAACCCTGGACCTCTGGATCTGTAGCCAGAAACTCTGATCACAGAGAAAAAACAGTTTTGTACAGGCTACCAAAAAATAATAGACACTAAAAATTATTTTGTTTTAATCAAACTGATTTTGTAGTCAACATTAAATTTGTTATAACCTGTACACAACTGTTTTTTCTGTGCACTAGACCACAGGGGCTTAGGAAAACATAAAAATAGATCTAAACAACAGGAAACAGATTTCGCGCGAAATCCAAAATGGCACTTGTTGGACACATGCCTATCCCCTAGTAGCATTAGTTTGCCCTCTAAGGTAGCAAACTTAGCTTGTTTCGTTCCACTATGGTGTAGCTTATAAGATAAGGTCATAATGTAATCATTCAAGGTAAGATTGCTACCTTGAATGGTTCCACTATGGTGTAGCTTATAAGATAGGGTCATAATGTAATAATTCAAGGTAAGACCGCTGCCTTGCGTGGTTCTAATATGGTATAGCTAATAAAATAGTGCCATAGTGTAATCAGTCAAGGTAAGACTGCTATCTTGCTTAGTTCCACTATAGTGTAGCTTATAAGATAGGGTCATAATGTAATCAGTCAAGGTAAGACTGCTACCTTCCATGGTTCCACGATGGTGTAGCTTATAGGATGGGGCCATAGTGTAATCAGTAAAAGTAAGACTGCTATCTTGCTTAGTTCCACTATAGTGTAGCTTATAAGATAGGGTCATAGTGTAATCAGTCAAGGTAAGACTGCTACCTTTTAGGTCAAACGAAGTGAACTTACTGTAATACAACTAGTATACAATAAAATTTATTCAATTTTGGCTGCAAAAAAAAGTTATTAAGTTATGTAAAGGGCCCCTCTTATGAAAATTGTACTGTAGGTAATCTGTCTTCCCTCCCCTCCCCCTTCTCCCATAGTAATCTGAACCACCTCCCGTTATGTGTTTCTTACTAATTTAAACAGCGCGTCTGCTCACCGAGTCTTAGCTACACAGGTGAGGGAGCCAAGAGTCAAATAAAGACAGAGAAAGAAAGAAAGGAGGCAAACCTAGTCTTATTATTACGTCACAACTCCCCAGCGCTCCTTGCGGCAGCCATGGGGAGTTACTTGTTAACGTTTCACAAAACTCCGCGCCAAAAACTTTCTCTTCTCTCAGGGTAAAGGGGCAGAGAGAAAGAGAGAGGGAGAGAGGAAAAAAGAAGAGAATATAACGTTAAGAGAAAATATAAGAAAATGTGGTTTTTCTGTACTTCCATATTGCGGTGACGATAACAACGAAGAAGTGGAGTTTCGAAATGAAAGAAGGGTAAAATAAGGGAGGGGAGGTGGTTTTCAGGTCGGAGAGAATTAGAGGGTAGAAGAAGTATAAACTAAATAATATAATTCCAGAGACCGAGAGAAAAGGGCGTCTTGTTGAAGTAACTAAAGAAATTTAAGACAGGAGATGGCCAAGTAACGTGATATATACAGTCCAATTTTCATATGAAGACGGATAGAAAAGCTAGTAGATCTACTTTCACGTGTTGATAAGTAAACTCATGTGAGCTTCAACTGTCATTTTGATATATATTATTAATAACCATAAAATACCAGTAATAATACAGTAAAATATTATCACTGTTGATCGTAAAAAAATATTGTTTTATTTTCTAAAAGTGCTTTTCTATGAAAATTGGACTGTATTGCTTAGGTGAAGACCATTTTGAATGAATACTACAAATAACATGAGCTGTGCGCCATTTAAAGTTATACGAGAAGTTGGCTGGCTTAGATAAATTAATTTATTTTGAGTTGCGAGATGCATTTTAAGGATTTAAATATAAACTTTTGATGATTTCACCCACATTGGTGGGCACGCAGGCTAAACGTCAAGCTAGTATATTCCAGTTTTACCGGTGACAGGGAAGTTATGGCTAGAATACCTCATTACACACTATCCCTATCTTGAGCAAGTTATATCCATAAATATTAACAAAAGAAAATATTTTAAATGTTACATTTGATATAACCTGAAATTTGTATAAAACATCTTTACGTCATTTAAATAGAGATTGAATAAATTAATGAGAATGCAAACATAATTTTATTTTTAATAAAAGATCAAAAAAATAAATTAATAATAGACTTAATCAAATTAGATAGTACATGATTAAGAGTAGTCAACAAATGTTATATACTTATTAATTACAAGCTATACAATGATATAAAATTATGAAACTTGATAAAAGTTAGTAAGTGTAATGCTTAAAAACTCTAAATAGGATCACTAAATAAGGAAAAAATTTATTTTAAGAGAACAATGTTAAAATTGATGAATAAAAACTACACAACATATAACATATTAAAATATATGACAAATCATATCATTATTAAATTGTAAAAGTTTGTAAAGATAAAATGTACAATTGGATGTGTCTTGTCTCGAATACATATTTATGAGATTTATTTATAGAATTTTATATTTAAATTTGAAAAGTTGAAAGATATAAAAATACCATGTTATTAATGCAACCCAATAAGATTTTATTTATAAAAGATTAACGTTTATGCTCCTTATCTGGTTATTTATGGGTCCCTCTCCTTATTAATTGGATGACTGGGTCATCAATAGCTGGATATTTAAGTGAATATTTATTTGAAGAAATAAACTGTATCAAATAATCGCCGGATAAATTGACTAAGAAAAGTCTTCAGATAAATCGAACGCTACCTACTAACGTATCGATATATTGTCATAGAGTATTCATCCAACCAATTTTTCTGTACACGTGTGTTGTTCCAAACGATTTTTCTTTAAATCGTACAAATGTAACTCTCAACGATAAACTTTAGTAATTCTGAAAGATATGACCAATAATTAGTTTGAAAATTATTCCGACATGTTCGATGTCCATCAAAATATGAACGCGAATGCGTTATTGAGCGTTTTATTAATGGGCTACAAAATTATAAAAAGGCAAACCTTCGAATCGAAGGTTCTGTATTTTTTGCTGGAAAAACGATCTATCTGCTTCTTTGTAATTTTTTTCAATAGTTGGTCAATTCTGAATCGCTATTATTTTTAATATTCTTATTGGTATACTCAGGGCATGTTGTTTTCCACAAACGCTGTTTATTTCTATATAGCTCAAAAAACCACTTAGAAATTATTTAGATGCCATTTTGCATGTAAACACTTCACTAAATCGCGTGAATAATATTTGGGAAGCCACTGACGCTTGCAGACTCCCACCAAAAAGTATTTTCAATATATCGTGAGGTTAGAATAGTTACATGCGTGGAAAATGACCAATAGCTACGATAAATCTGTACCAATTTATCTATCACTAATATATCACTCACATCTTTTAAATTGTGAGAAGACACTAACTAGTTGATTTATCTTCACGTTTATAGCTAGCTAATAGTGTTGGACAACAAATTTCGGTGAATTACGCCATTATCAGGTCTAGGATTGGAAGAAATATGTTATTACAGATATTAACACATTGCAATACATATACATTTCAATGTGTTTATAATCTGTTCGTTTGTAATTAATAATTTTGTAACATTTGTTGACTACTCTCAAGCATTTACTATCTAATTTTCATAAATTTATTATTAATTTCATATTTTACCGTTTATTAAAAATAAAATTATTTTTGCATTCTCAATAATTTATTCAATCTTGATTTAAATGACGTAAAGGTGTTTTACATATTTCAGGTTATATCGAATGTAACATTTAAAACATTTTCTTATACTAATATTTATAACTATTTCCTTACTACAATATACAATGAAAATCACTAAAAATGTATAATCCAGTCCATCTTATTACATCCAATCACTGTCTTCAGCTAGTTCTATCCAGTCCACTTCATCACACCCTATTCCCATCTTGAGCTAGTTATATCCAGTCCATCTCACTACACCCTATCTCTTTCAGGTCCATTCTAATGTTATCCTCACATTTGCGTCTAGGGCTTCCCAATGGTCTCTTTCCACTGGGTTTGCCAATCAACACCCTGAACACGGTTTTAGATGCTCCCAATCACGCTGCATGTCCTGCCCACTGTAATATACGAGACTTGATTATCCCAACAATGTCTTGCAATGTGTACAGGGTATGTATCTCATTATTAAGTAACCTCCTCTACTTCTCAATACCCCCATCCCTTTTTGGACCAAATATATTCCTAAGCACCTTGTTTTCGAATACATTTTTTTTCCCGTCGCGTAAGGTAGGAGACCAAGTTTCACATCCATAGAGAACAACCGGTAAAATTATTGTTTAATATATTCTCGTTTTACATTCATTGAAAACCGGCGAAATTTCAACATCCTCCTGACTGAATAATAACACATTTCCCGACTGTATTCTTTTCTGAATTTCCACTCTAATATCGTTATAAATAAAGGAAAAAAGTTTTGCGAATTGCCTAACATGTTTTTCCTGTTGTTTATATTTGTTGACTGGCCTTGGAATGGTGGGCCTATGTATACCTCGAGGAACTCTATTTTCATGGTTTCATCTCTATTTTAAGTGAAATGTTTCAAACTAAGCGAGCATGAATGTAACGCCTTTGAAGACGATATGAGTGGTTCCTTTCACCCCTTCCACCGTCCATCTTCACCCCCCCCCCCCTGCCCTGTGTNATGCCATGTGTTTTCAGGAACTTCAGAAAATGCACATGTTTGAAAGGAGTTTCAACTCAGATCTTGGATAGCATCTGAAGCAAACTTGACCACATCAGCTTCCTCTTGGATTAAAATCTTAGAAACCAATTTCAATCTTGTTGGAACATCCTTTGCTGGCAAGTTAGTGACGCATGGGCAAGAGGCAAATGCAAATACGTAATCTAATGCAAATCTGGCTACCCTCCTAGCGTCTCAGCAAACATACCCTTGACGAGGAGGGGTGTATATAGAACGATGGAAATCCGTATGAGAAAAGGAATTAGGAGAAACGGACGGTTTTATGAATGATTTTTTTTAAATATGGGTTTTGTTGATATACGTTCAAATAAATGTTACTACTAGAAAAAATCCTCAAATAAAATAGGAAACTTTCGTACTGACATTCATTTGATAAGTGTAAATCCAGGAAATTAAAAATTAGGCCATTAGAACTAACCTAAAAACCACCTTTGGAATATCTCAAGATATAAATAGGGACTTCTAAGACCTTTTTTAGCATTTGGACAGGATGACACAGCATTAATTAAATTAATTGTTGGCATGGCTCTTTATTAAATTAAATAAATCAAACAGTATTAGAGAGTAAATATATTAAATGTTCACTGATATAACTGAAAGTAATATACGCCCGCATTAAACAACCTAATTTAATGTTGAAATCTTTAATCAGTCTCATGGTTAGTAATTATTCAGCAAATATAACAATTAACAACATATCTACAGTCACGTTTTCATATAAACCGCTAGAAAGTTCAATACACCTACTTTTACGTGTTTATACATCTAGTCATGTGACTTGCAGATGTCACTTTTGATAGTTATTAATATCTATGAATAAAACTAATAAAATAAAATGTTATTAAAGTTAGTCACAAAAAAATAATTCTAAAAGGCCTTTCTTGTGGAAATTGAACTGTATACCATTATATTTTTACATTGGTTACCTTAAATCTCTAATGTGACAGAACACATTACATTGCGTACCCGAAAGTAATTGTTTTTTGTAGACTGCATCATTGAAAATGATCCTTTTTTTATTGTAAGTATTTTCTTGACATTTTTTCTTATCTTTAGGGTATCGCATTTCTTAAAAGGTCTACCATTTATTACTAGCATTTTCAATGAAGGTTGAAAACTCCGGTATAAGGATCTGCAAACTTTTTTAAAAAAGTTTATTTTTTATTCGTATCTTACTTTCTATATCAATTCCTTCCTCTACAAGTGCAATTTTAAAAAAGAAGAAGAAAAAACTCATGTCGTTTGCTTCCTCGTCTTCTAAAGTTTAGTTAAAGAAGGTCTTCCTGACAAGACGTCTGATTGAGATAGAATATGTTTGCTTCGTAATAGTTTGTGTTCGTAGTCCACGAATCTCTTCATCTTCTTCCTCAAAGTGTTAAGGAACATCTTGGAAAGGGGTGGGGGGAGAGAGGAAGTTTTCTGGTTCTGAAGAGGTCGAATCGAACGCAACTTGTTCAATTTCTAGCCCGCACACACCAACATAGCATGGTGCGGGGTGGGGGACTCCTGAAGGCATATGGTTTCGGGAAAGATAAGAAGTTGTGGCTAACAAAACTTCTTCCAGGCGAGCTTTATTCATGTGAAGAAGACTTCGACGGCGGCTTTTCAGTCGAACGGAATTCCAGAACGAGGTTTCCCCGGCGTGTGCTACCGCGTCCTAAAGATTCTGGTTGATGCCTCCGAGCAACCAACAAGTTTGGTAAACACATAAAGTTGACCAGAGCAAAAATTAAGTTCATTATGGTTTTATTAGAAACTAGGTAAATTCCTAAGATATCTAGAATATTGCTCTTCTTAGGATCAAATTAAATGAATATCTTTATTGATCTACTAAAAAAATGTCAATTTTACACTATCTTTTTTTTTACCGTGCCTTACTACACATTCGGTTTATGCGCATATATACTAATTACTCTAATGTTTTAAGGATGATCAAGGTTTAATTTGGAGGACGTGTATCCACATTTGCGTTGATGAAGAGTGGACAACCATTTATTTAAAACCACCCTCAGTACATCTGACTGGGATGCAAACCCCAATCTCCCCCTCAACGGTAGTCTAGTATATTGTGAGAGTGACGCATTAGACTAGGCCACCGAAGTGAATGTTCACCCCCTTTAGTTTTAAAATTGAACTTAATTCCATAGTTTCCTATTTATTTAATTTTTAGGTTATTTTTATCCGTGCTGATTAAGATTTCAAATAACTCGTATTACCATGGACAAAAACATAGTATACATTTATCAAGACAAATAATTTATGTGACAGAAACACATTTAAAAAAAAGATAACTTAAATATATTTTCTATTAGGAATTTTTTTTTATGTTTTATTCTCAAGTTTGTTCTATTTATATATTTACTATTTATATCGTCACACTAAAAACATAAAATGAATATTCTGCTCTCTTTATTGAATATTTATCTCCTTATTTATTTAGTTTTATATAAATGAAATTGAGTTGTATTTTGTTTTATTAATGTTTTAAAACGTGTACTATATGCCAGAGAGTTTACTCTGCGAATAAATAATAGTAAATTTTTTCGTGTTAAGTTATCATCCAAGCATTTACCCTTACATTAACTTATAAAGTAGATGATATTAATTAATCCACAAATTCATTTTTGTGTGCTATTAAATAAAATATTTTGTTACATACTGTAGTTATACATATAAACAAAACTTGTTAATAAAATCTAAATGGTTTTTCTCTGAATAAAACCTCACGAGTCTCTAACAATTTGGGTCTAAAAAAAAGGTCAACTTAACGCAAGTTATATCTTAACCTGTTTTTCCCGCGCCACCGCAAGTTTTCTCCGCATCACCGCAAGGTTTACACAAGGTTGAAGGGAGAGCTCTTTACAACCCACGTAGACCGCGATAAAAAAAATACAATTAAATCAGTCTGTAATTTCCATCACTTGCCTAGGCAGGCAAGCGAGCGAATAGTCTTACTCTAAACGTACCCGCACTCTCTAGGCATACCTCACAAGGGGGTAAAGTTAGAAAAGCAGGGGTGGGGGGTTTGAGAGGATGGATCGGGTGGTGTGAGGGTTCAAGGTTTGTGTTGAGTGGTTCGTAATCGAGTTGATGATGTGCCATTAGTGTACAGTGCAACGGGGACCAATCACAGCCTACTACCGGTAGAAGCAACCCCCAACACAGTTTCCAGATGTGCCGTATCTTGTTATAATAATTATTACTCTGGCAAGTTCCTACTGCAGAACCGGATAATTTTTAATATTCTTTTTATCAAACTTGAAGAATTGTTTGGAAAGTTTAGGGCTTAAGGGGGAAGGGGGTATGTCTATCCGAGTTTACATCGTTATACGCTAGTTCTGTAAGGGTTCGTTTGCCACTGAGATTTACTACATCTGGCGGAGTTACTACTCGATGTGGCTTGAAACTATTTACGAAAGTGCACTTGATTAAGTATTAATACCTTGGGAAAACCACTACTTTCTGAGAGTTAATATATCTTGATTTTTAATATGTTTAACTGCGCCACTCATGTTTAAGTAATTATTCAATTAAATTAATCAAATTATTCAATTAAGTTATTATATCCATTAGATTGAGAGAGTGATGCCTTTGATCAGTGGTCCTCAAACGAAAAGTTTTTAAGAATGTAAAAAAATGTGTAGTTGTTTGAAAATAAAAAATTAGATAAAAATTAAAAAGGGAAAAAAATATGATAAAAGATAAAAAATAAATCACATAATTTTGTAAAATTATATTCAACTATTAATTGTATAGTAATAAATAAATATAACTAAACTAAAATATTCCTACCATTATATCCATTAAAGTTAGGTAGGCCAATAAAGTTTGTCGTTCTGAATATTGAGTTGCGTTTTTAGAAAGCTTGGGAAACAGTGCTCGACCGTACGACCACCAATACGTAGGCTTCCTCGACCTCTTTAATTCACACACACACATATATGTAAATTTACAAATATATATATACAAACGTACATATATTTGTGTGTGAATTAAGTGTAAATTCAATGTATGTTTACATATATATATATACATATACATATATATACATATATATATACATATATATATATATATACATATATATATATATACAGCGTAACTAGAACGGCTAGGAAGGATGGTACGAGTATGAGTCCTACCGATTGTACCAGCTAGCCCAACTGATAATTCAGTTCAATTAATCTTCCTTGCCCAAACGGAGTTTGTGACCATAATGTTTACATTTCAAAATCGGGTCGCGCCCAACAGTTTAGGAACTCCAGCTCTAAGGCTTCACTCTAGCAATCGAATGGATTGGACGGTAGGTCAGGATTAGATAAATGACCGTATTGTATTAACTCAGTATGTTTTCCTCATACATGATTTATCACTCTCACTCCACGCAATACCCTTTAAATTCTACCTTTGTAGTAGGACGTGGTTGGTATACACTAATTTATATTTTTAAAAGAAGCATGTTTATGACAAACATATAAATATAAAACTGTTAGAACAAGTGAATGAGTTTGGGTATCGGGTCAGAATGTTATGTAAAAACGAAAGGATGGATGGTTAAATCGACAGACGGGTGAATGCATCTCGGAGAATAGTTGGATATATGTGGAGTATTTTAAAGAATGAAGTTGTATTGAAAGAGGAAAAGATTCCAGTGTATAAAAGTGTGTTCACACCAACATTGCTTTATGGGTGGTAAGCGTGGGTTTGTCAGGAGAAACAAAGGAGCAAGGTGAATGTGGTTAAAATAAGATATTTAGGAAATATATGTGTAAAAACTCGCATGGACATAGTCAGTAATGAATGGGTGCTGAATGAGTGCAGTTTCAAAGAGAATCCATTAGGTACATGTGAAAGAAGCGTCTTACGTTGGTTTGGGCATATAAAAAGGATTAGAGTGTATCAAGTGACGAAGCAAATAAATAAAGGTAGATTGTGTGGATCAAAAGGAAGTGGTAGTCCATGTAAGACGTGGCTAAATGTTGTAGACAAATGTGTGAAAAATGGCAACAGTGAGAGTTTTAAGAATATGTATGGATGTTGTTGAAGTGAAGGGAGAATGCAAGGATAGGAAAGTGTGGAGAAAGCTAGTGAGGATAGATTAAGTACGGAGTTTTAAAAAAATATGTGCACAGTTTCTTGCCTACCCTCTAAGGAAACGGCGTGATTAGGTGTGCATGTCTGCATGTATACATGTATGTATGTATGCATGTATGATTACATTTTTTGCTGAAGGTGGGGCTCGAATTCTGGTCGGGTCTACAGAGGGTGGATTTTTCTAAATGGATCACCTCTAAATTGCTTCCTTCCTTATCCCTAACCCATTACAGTAATTATCATATTTGCGTATAACCTGAACAGGTAATAAGACGTGGTTATAATATATCTATTTTTTAATGTAAACTAATACGAAATAATTTATAGTCTGTGTACAACGAATATTGGTTGTTGCTTGTTTTTTCAACTATGACAGAATATCTGCCGGTAAATAATTTTAAAACCGTATCCGTTTCATATTTTCACATCTTCTTCCTATTTTTTTACTCCTCTTCTTCTACCATTTCCTCTGTCCCTCCTGTTTGTAACAACTTTTCATTACCGCCGTCTTTTTTTATCTGAGGCGCCGCGGCGCTGGTTTTCTCGTGGCCACCGCCTCGTGAGGCGTCGTGCTTAATGAAGGCGCCGGTATAAATCATAGCCCTGCTCGGGCTAGCTGCGGCCCATATTTCACGTTTACACGCCTCCCATAATGCACCTGTATTGAGCGTAGGAATTCTGTTCTTATGTGAAATGTACAGCTCTTTTGGGGTTACAGCCACTCTCTGAGGTATCATTGGTGAAATTTATTAAGAAAAACTATAAAATAAACAAGATTTTTTTAGAAAAATAACATTTGCCATCAACATTAGATAAACTATAAAGTAAACAAGATTTTTTTAAGAAAGATAACATTTGCCATCATCATTAGATAAACTATAAAGTAAACAAGATGTTTTTTAGAAAGATAGCATTTAGAATTAAATAGCCAAAGCTATTATTTATGCTTTTAGTGAGGATTACTCCATTTAGACATTATATTCTGAAAATTAAAAAAATGACACCTGGACACGGGAATCGAACCCGGGACATTTGGCTCAGTACATCAATGCTCTAACCACTGAGCTATCCAGGATTCGTACCGTGGTCTGGTTTCTTCTTCACTTATATTTTAAGTCAGAGTCTATGATGGACGTGCGGAAATCATCGGCTACAAATATGTGATTATATTAATATCACGAGCTATCAGATATCACAGCCATCTTCGACTCGGTAGTTGGCTTATTGCTGCCATGTGTCATTTTTCAATTTTCAGAATATAATGTCTAGATGGAGTAATCCTCACTAAAAGCATAAATAATAGCTCTGGCTATTTAATTCTTAATATGCAATCCCGTACAGTTATAATCATTGTTCAAATGGCAGCAATAAGCCAACTACCGAGTCGAAGATGGCTGCGTTATCTGATAGCTCGTGATATTAATATAATCACATATTTGTAGCCGATGATTTCCGCACGTCCATCATAGACTCTGACTTAAAATATAAGTGAAGAATGACCCTGGGTACGGGACGAATACTGGATAGATCAGTGGTTAGAGCATTGACGTACTAAACCAGGTCTCAGGTTCGATTCCCGTGTCCAGGTGTCATTTATCAATTTTCAGAATAAGATAACATTTGCCTACATCATTAGATAAACTATAAAGTAAACCAGATTTTTTTAGAAAGAGAACATTTACCATCATCATTAGATTTGAGTCCAGGTTTGAGAGTATTTTAGTTAACAATTAAATTATAAGTTTAGGTTATTTGATAATTTTTTTAGTCTTTTTAAATATTAATAACTTACTTTTACAACACCACATCTTACTGCAGTCTAATTATCAAGGAAGGGCCTTATTTGACAGTTAGAAAAGTTACTAAATCTACTTTCATGTATTTATACGTCATTTCGTGTTATATAAACAACTGTCACTTTTAATGGATATTATACATATATAGACTATTTTTAGCATCACATTTTAATAACCGTTCAGATTATATACACACAATGTAGTAGTTACACTAATGTTTTAAGGATGAGATAGATTTAATTTAGAGAAAGTGTGCTCTCATTTTCCTGGAAAGAAAGTGAAAAACCATTTAGCAAAAAAAACCTTCAGTACAACCTAACGGGACTCAAACACCGATATCTCCGTCATCGCCAGTCTAGTCTATTGCAAGAGCGAAACCTTCGACCATTATTTCGCAAATGGTGTGCCGCGGCACACTCTTGTACCGAAGCACAAAATTAGGTGTGCCGTGCGGTCACTACCCAGAGCGCCACATATCGTTGTTCAATAAGAACACGAATGAAGTTGTTACGAGCGGCGGCCGTGCATCTTCCACATTTCTTACTTAATTGTACTTACTAATATTTTAAATATATCTGACAAAATAAAAAACATTCGCATGAAGTCAGAGTTATGATGTACTTAAATTACAAATTGTTTGAACGAGATGTTTCCAAAATGTTAAAGAAGCGGGTACAGAATAAAAAAACTCCAACCTTTACTCTTAAAACATTAGATGTTAATTCAAGAAAAAATTAGTCTATACTTTCCTAGTTCTGATATAACTGTACAATAATTGAACTGGGATCGTAATCCATTTTCTACTGCCGCGGCAATGAGCCACCAAAATTATAGGCTTGTTAATTATATCGTGAACTTAAAAAGTTTGCGGAACACTGTCTTACTGTGGATTCACACGTTTGCTGTAAAACGCGAGCAGTGCTAAGATTTAGTCACGCGACAGCTCTAATCCAATCAAAATAGGTCCGCATGGACAGTGTAGCCCGCACTGACCGAGTAGAGATAATTTCAACTTTTCCAGCACTTCTACAGAAAACAGGCCAAGAAGACCCGATCAGCGCATGCGCAAACTTTCAAACATGCGCTATTTATAAACACAGCACATTCTAAAGATGGCATATCTCAAAAATGATTATGAAAAAAGACAGTTTATTGGAAGCCATGAGGTTTTACAATGACAAAATCAAACACAGGCAGTAAGTAAAACATCTAGTTTTATTTTAAATACAATAACTTGCACTAATTGTAATATTTTTGTTTACGTTTGACGTTTCAATGCATCATGGGTAAGCAGATATTCCCAACTTTTCGCGAGTGTGTGAACAGCTGCACAACTAAGCGGTGCTGACTGACCTACTGTACTGCTTGTGCGTGTGAATTCACCTTTAGACCATTGTCAACAGGGCCAGGATTTTGATGACCTACCTATAAATTCTGAACAATGACCTCAAATTTTCAAAAAATTACTTTAAAATATGAAGGAAAAACTCATAATAAATGTACGCAACTATATTTAAAATGTAATGAAAATCCTATAGCAACTAAACTCTTAATTCTGCTAACCATCACATTGATTTAAAAATATCTGCTTCAGAATTAATAGCTACCCCCTCCCAACGCGACCCTCTCCATCCTAGTTGCAGTGTCTCACCAGGAATGTTATTATTATTATTAGCACCGCGTCTTACTACCCGTTCGGGTTGTACGCACTTACGCTAATGTGTCAATGGTAGGGTGATTGTGAGATGTAATGGAGGACCTACAGTTTAACGTGGGATCCGAACCACGGTGGAGGCCTGGCATTCCTCACCAGGAATGTTTATTTTACAACCAGACAAGCAAAGAGGATACAAAGTTCATGGCCTACATTATCTTCTCATGCCAACAACCATGTATTGGAAAAAAAAAAGTTTCCGTATTTAAGCATTTATAAATTTGCGATAGTATTTAACAAATATACTTATTCAATGTGAGTGCCTTAAAATGACTCAAAAAGACTCTAAAAACTCAAAAATGCCTAAAAAATTACCAAAAAATAATCTATAAAATATACATTTATACAACACGAGGATCATGAAGAGAGTTTATTTAAGCCTTAAGTAGAACATTGTCTGTGATTAACCAATAAAAATATGGCAAATCATCCAAATCTGGGCCCTGATTATCAATATCTATAAAATAACACTAACAACGTAATTTTTCTTATCACCTCGTCTTACTACTGTTCAATTTATATGCATGCATGATAATTACTCTAATGAAGGGATGAGGAAAGAAGCATTTTATAAGTAATCTACCTGCATTCCCTTTGCAGTAGATTGGGAAACCAATTAGAAAATACCATCCTCAGTAGACCCAGCTGGGATTCGAACCCCGATTTCCCCTCATCGGCAATACAGTAACATTAGAGTGACGCCTTGGACCGTTCGGCCACCGAAACGGGCAACAACGTAATAAAATGTTATCAATGTTGGCCACAAGAAAGAAAGGTTTATTTTTTCTAAACATTTCTTTCTACCAGAATCGTACTGTAGCCACGTCTGTTATTTTATAAATCCCCATTGAGAAAAGGAGTGAGATATTGGAACATGATCAAGAAGTAGCTCAAGTCTTTATTATATTTTAACATCTTAAATCTTGCCAAACACTGATCTCCTGGGGAGCAGGAAGAAGGAATTGAGACGAGACTTGGGAAGAGAGAGGAGAGGAAAAGGGGGGGGGGGTGTTTCAAAGAGATACGTATATCCTTCCTTTCCTTCATAGTCAATTTTCATCTGTAAATATTGAGCTAATCCCCCCACTCCCCTTTCGCTTCTAGTTTAGATAGAGCAAGCAAGGGACGAGATTTTACTGATATAGCTCGATAAGTTCGAAAGTGTTAAGGCGATATCTTCTTTGGCGCACAGAAGCTAAGGGGTTTCTGCTAGTAGTTTAAAATTAATATTTTTTTTTTACTTTATCAGCTCTCCGGGGAGAGAAAGTATTGTGACCGTCAAAAAAATCTAGCTCGAGATTTTAATGGATGTCGACGTTTCATGACCTGAATCCTAAACAGTGGAATTTGCAATGCCCACTATCTGTTCTTCTGTTTGTTATTGGGACTAGAGCCGAAACACTTTTACCGATCAGGCTAAGACTTGGTATCTAGGGCTTTTATAAGGTTCATGAGAGAGATTTTTGGAATTGTCTATCCAACCCTAAAATTAGAGATAGTTTACTTATGGGTCAACAGAAAAAATTATATATTTTCTCAAATTATGCTCTAATGATTTTGGATCAATTTCCTACTTTTGCACTGTTCAACATTACAAACAAAATAGCACCTCTTATTTTCCCACGAAAATTAATTTGAAGGTACTTTACATGAACGGAATCCAATTTCGATCATATCTACGCATCTCAAAGAGATGCGAAATAACTCATCATTTAAAAGTTGTAGTACTATTAAAAATAAAAACCTTTATTTGAAATACATTTATATTTTTTAAATTGATGCCTGGGGAATTGGTTGTTATGCTCTTTGGTGAATAGGGACGTACTTTTTTCTCAATGTTTTTGTAACAGTATGTATTATTTCATTAATAATCTTTTGTGGAATGTTTCTGCAATAATGCATATTATTTATTTTCACATATATTACGAGTTTTGAGAATATATATATATATATATTTTTAAGCAAAGGAGCGAGAAAGTCTGTGCGGTGCGCCATACAGTTTATTATCTATGTACTGTACATGTACTGTACATCCCTCGAAATAATAAAGTCTAGAGAAAGATAAAATTATTATTAGAATGGTATAAATGATCCTAAGATGATTGTTAAGTTAACGTCTCTTTACACGTTAAACATTTTTTTTTCTTATATATTTTTTGTAATAATTTCTCTTTAGCATCTCGTCTTACTACCCGTTCGGGCTATACGCTTATGTACTAGTTAAGTCTTACACTAATGGTTTTAAGGATGAGTAAGGTTATATCTCTAGGAAGTGTACTTGCATTTGTGTGGAAGGAGAATAGAAAGGTATTTTGTAAAACCACCCTCAGTACATCCGATCAAATTTCGAACCTCAATCTCCTCGTCATCAGCGGTCTAGTTTACTACGATAGTAGCGCCTTAGACCATATGGCCACCGGAGCGGGTAAAATGTTAGTAGAGAAATGATTTATTTGAATTTTTGTAACTCTTTTTCTATACATCTATTCTCTCTTTTTTTTTAATTGACTCTTTTCCTTATATTTTTAATTTATTATGAAATTTGTATACCGGTTTTATATTGGTTTATCAATAAAGAATAACAATATGCTAATTTAGAGAAATAGTAATGATGTGAAAAAAATTTGGGGGTTTTCATTCGGTTTGATTAGCCTCTCTTGTAAACATATTTTTAATGTAGATTTATAATATAATAAAAAGCTTAATACTTTTTTATATTAATAACCATTGCACTTAGTTATAATTAAATTATATTGTTATTATTAGTACGTTAGGTTTGGTAAATTTCTGATTTAAATATATATTTACACACTAATACAATATACCTCCTAATTATTTTTGTGATATACTTGAGATAATTAATTAATGTTTTTGACTTTTCCACAAAATAAACTTTATCTAACTTCAGGGTGTATTTATGTGTATTAACCTTACTTGTTAAATCTAGTAATAATTCACACTTACCTTCCTATACCTAGTCCAGGAAGAAGTGGCCAACCTCACAGTTACTCTACTATACCCCGTCAAAGAAGAAGTGGATACCTTCACAGTTACTCTACTATACCCCGTCAAAGAAGAAGTGAATACCTTCACAATTACTCTACTATACCCCGTCAAAGAAGAAGTGAATACCTTCACAGTTACTCTACTATACCCGGTCAAGGAAGAAGTGGATTACCTTCACAATTACTCTACTATAACCCGTCAAAGAAGAAGTGGATACCTTCACAGTTATTCTACTATACCCGGTCAAGGAAGAAGTTGATACCTTCACAATTACTCTACTATACCCCATCAAAGAAGTGGATACCTTCACAATTACTCTACTATAACCCATCAAAGAAGAAGTGGATACCTTCACAGTTACTCTACTATGCCCCGTCAAAGAAGAAGTGGATACCTTCACAGTTAATCTACTATACCCGGTCCAGGAAGAAGTGGCCACGTCCCTTGTAGAGAGCCCTCCCAAGTATCTCGTTGCCTCCATGGTGTCAAGTGATTTCCTCCACTCAGATGCTTCCT
This sequence comes from Timema genevievae, assembly GCA_902155825.1. Classification (NCBI taxonomy): domain Eukaryota; kingdom Metazoa; phylum Arthropoda; class Insecta; order Phasmatodea; family Timematidae; genus Timema; species Timema genevievae. The sequence continues at coordinate 141,735 of CABFWO010000158.1, read as the reverse complement.
CCTCGGCACTTATTAAAACAAACCTACTACTTCTTCTTCTTCATCATTTTCATCTTTATCCCCGTGACTAATTATAGCATCCCTCAAGCACCGAAAAAACTCCCCTCTCAGGTGACTCGGCGCCATCGTTCTCCGACAAGATGAGATAAAAAGGTTAGATCAACACACACATAGTTTGCTGGGTTGAGAAAGTCTTCGTGTTTCCTTTAGAGGATCAACTTTCATTCCTCCTTCCTTATTTTTATCTCCGCCTTCTTACCGCCGGTGAGATTAAAAGGCGTAAAATCTTAAGTTAAACATGAAAGTTATACATATTTTATATCTAGCTACTTGTATTCCCCCGTCGGAAGACATGAAGATGTTCGACATTTATATTTTACTCCACGTATTTTTTTATAAGTTGAACTAGTGATTAAATTGTGTCCCTAACAGTTGACCCGTTCTTTGCACGACTAAGCAGCACCAAAACTATATCAAATTAGATCATTCAACGTCCGGATGCCCACTTTTTAATAGTTCCCCGTTGTACAATCCTGACCTAATTATGACAATCAAAAACCAATCTTGGTATTCAATAAGTTAAAATAAATTAAATAGTTTAGACAAATTATTATCTTGTCCACAAACTGAGTGCACAAACAAACGCAATATATTAAAAACGTAATCCTTAACTAAGCACGTTCATAAAATAAAAACGAAATAATATACATTCTTACATAAATATGTTGGAATAAAGAAATAACATTTGGTTGTTTGGTGTGGTTCTTATAACCGCTAAATAAATTTCAATCTTATACCACACTTAAAAGTAATCTACTATTCTAGTTCTGGGAATTTTGAAAACCCCCATTTCATCCACCCTCCCTTTAATTAGTAAAGATTTAACACTTATTTGTGTATTGGAGTAACCCCTCTACATTCCTGGCAAATTTAAAATGTAGGCCTCACCAATTTTTTTCCCCTTTTTATTTAACCCCGCCGCCACCCTACTAGCCTATTTTTTCTACTTAAAATCTCCACTCTATTATGGATATTAGTAGTGGTTTTTATACCTTCTTGCCAAATTTAAGTTTTCTGCCACATATAAAAGCAGTTATTTCTATGAGTTTTGGAAATTTTATATCCCCCAAATTCCCTTTTCTCCAATCCGCTCTTAGATATTGCAAATTTTGAGATTATTTGGTTTTCTAGAGCTGTCTCTCTACCTGTCTGACAAATTTTTATATTTCTACCACATCTAAAAATTATTATTCTAACTAAAGGTCTTCCACTACCCGGAGACCTATTTTGAAATTTCCCAACTTCATATTCTTCTGGTTAAATGGGGCAATTCCTCTACCTTCCTGCCAAGCAAAATTTCAAGTTTCAAGGCCCATGGGTTGGGAAATAGGATGATGAATGAATGAGTGAGTGGGATTTGCCTTTTATAAATATATATAATATCAAATATACATACAACAGCTCAACTAAAACAAAATAAAAACCAAACATTCAACTGGATAACATCGAAAATTCTAAAAAAGTCGCACATTTGATTTCATTATTTTTTGGACGATATCTCCTCATTAGTATATTTAAAATTTCGTTTAAACTCTCACTGTTAGTCAAGCAGATAAATAGGTCCGTCTCTTATTGTCTGGTTTGCTAGTGTTAGGGATCAATCCCCGACTGGGTGTACCGAGTCAGTTTTTACTGGGTGGTTTTCTGCTCTTCTTCATTGATAAATGTGGATAAACTTCATTTAAATTAGATATCCTTCAAACCTTTTCCCTTTATGTTAATCATGACAATATCCAGGACGGGGGGTAAGTAGCGATACAAGCACAACAAATAAAATAAAAAAAGAAGAAAGTTCACAAGTAATAACAAACAATCTCTCTGTCATAAAATAAACATTTGAAGACTGGACTTCCGAGGAAATGTTACAAAATATTCTCTCAGGGGAATCTATATTCTCGCAGAGAAAAAGAACAATTCCAGTATTATGTGCTGTGAGATACTTTGTGCCCTCCCTCTTTGCCCCCTCTGCCCCTCAGAATCCCGAAGATAAAAGCAGAAACTCAGACGCAAGGTTTGTTGTCGTGTTACCGAGGTTGCCTACCTCTACGAGTTCATCGAAAGAGGGCAGGAAATGTTGCAGTAAAAATGCTAACCAGACATATTGCCGGCATCGTCCAGGGGGGACTTTCCGCCCTCCCTCCACCTCGGCTACCCC
>CABFWO010000158.1:128873-139506 GCA_902155825.1 Timema genevievae | reverse complement strand
TGAAGAGAGAATAAACAGTGGTTTAAACCGCGCCCGGACCCCCCCTGCGTGGGTTCCACGACGGGGGGGGGGAGAAGGGCGGGCCCCCCGGGCGCCCCCCCCCCCCCCAACACTGCTGACTGGGAGCAAGCTCAGCCTATGTACGCTCCGTTTATTCTGAAAGGTAGCAAGTCTCTCCTTGAATGAACAAGCTATATCATAGCGGAAACAAGCAAGGTCAGCTGGTACCTTTCAGGGTTGACGAACTGTACGTGTTAACAGAGCTCAACTCGCATCTGTGATCGCATGGTTTGAAACGTAACTCTCTCTTGCAATATTAGGCCGGGGAAGGTCAAAGTGGTTTTTAATTGATTTTTTCATTACCTTATTTGTATTTAAATGTGGGATACAGTAATTTCTAATTCTATCTTTCTTTTCACCCCTCTAATTAAATATGTATATTCTGGATGGGTAGTAAGACTCGGTGTCAAAATAATAATTCTATTTTGATCACCACCTTATCTTATATATGTATATACACATTTATATAGGTTTATTTATATATATATGTTATTAGAAAGTAAATAAGCATAAAAAATAAATAACTAGCAAATATATCATCGATTAAATTATAATCAAAGAATTACTATAGTAGGATTTTGGTGGAAAGTAACTTTTAGAAAATACTAATTTTTTTGCGATCATCATTGATAGCATTTTACTTTGTTATTAATAGTATTTGGTCTAGTGGTTAGAGCTCCTGGCTACATATTCAGAGGTATCAGGCTAGATCCCCGGCTTTTCCAGATTTTTCTGTGAAACAGTGGATCTGGAATGGGGTCTCACTCAGCCTCGTGAGGACAAATGAGGAACTACTTGAATAAAGAAGTAGTGGCTCTGGTCTAGAAAACTGAAATTAATGAAGGATTCGTTGTGCTGACCACATGACAACCTCTATCTACAAATATTGGCACTATCTTTGTCAACATACGGCGGCCACTTGGTTGGTATAGCTCGCTTGCGGGCAGACTCCAAGGATTTTTATGATTATTTATAGCTATTGATGATCCCACTTCGGTGGTCAAATGGTCTAAGCCGTAATTCGGTGTTATGATACTTTTAGTTTCTTTTTCAGTGTAGATTTCACTGCACCACTTTATTGTATACAATTACGAATCACCATGTATATAGTTTAGGTATTCTAAAAGGTTCTTTCTATGGTGAACCGGCTATAGTTGCGAGATTAAATCAAACCATGGAGCCTTCTTTTGATCGTTTTATTTATTTAGGTTAATTTTCGTGGATCAAACTATTTTTAATCTATGTCTTTTAATAATTCAATACCTGATTCTAATACCTAAAATAATTAACATTTATAATTATATATTAGATGTAATGTATGTAAATTATATATATATATGCATGTAAATAATTTCTGGGGCGGCTATTACTAACCGTTCAGGCTATTTACACTAATTGGGTTGGAAAGAAGGTTGAGTAGAGAGGATATGCATACGCGTTTGAGTAGAGGGAATTTGGGAAACTAATTAGGGAAAAACAAACAACATTACTACACCCAACCAGGACTCGATCCCCAATATCGCAATCATCGGCAGCCCAGTCTATTGCGAGAGTGACGCCTTAGACCATTCGAACACCGAAGTGTTGTTTTTAAACACATTTTTCATGTTTTATTTCCTATGGAGCCTCAAATGTTGCGTCAGATAAGGTGTTTTCCCCCACCCTCTCCTCATTCCCGAGTACCATGCAAATGATTGCAAAACCAGAGAAGAAGAGCAATAAGTTTCTCAAATGTAGAGGAGATAAGGTCCTCTCTTGTTGAGAACACAGCGATGTGAAGGAAGGTTGGCACGACACGTCAGCTGCGGGGAGTTTTAATACACGTAAAATTAAAATTAGGGCTTGATTTGCATGGCGTAATAGGGAAAGAAGCCGTGAGCCCCTTTTCCTTGAACCTCCCAAGTCCCCTTCCTCTTTCTACTACCCGTGACGAGGTGATGGAACCCGTTGACAACGTCTCGTCATGGCTTTCTTCCCCCTCCCCCCAACAATCCCTTCCTCTTCCCATCCAACCTCATAGTGATCCTTGGTTGGTAGTATGTTAGGTGTGAGGTGGGTGGGGGTGGGTAAGAGAGGGGCTGCTAGCCTTTTGCCTGACGAGAAAAAGGGAGGAAAAAAACAACTTATTCCATTTCGCGTACCTCCTCTTCATTTGTTTGCTTGACAACACTATGTATTCAATTTCGGTTGTTCGGATTGTGAATATAATAAATACTTAGCCACCACGTCCTACTAAGCGGCCAGAGTTATAGCTAATGTGGTTGGGTCGACCTCGATGGTCTTTAGGGGAAGTAATTGCCTCAAGACACAATGTTTGTTGGTTCAAATCCAGCTGAGGTCGATTGATTTTTTTTTAGCGATTAAAATCCGTTGTACAACTTGCTTCGGAAATGAAGTAAAGCCATCGGTTCCATGTCAATTGTGACATGAAAAAACCCTGGAAGGTATGTGAAAATAACTTTCTGTCAAAATTGGTAGGCTCTTTCACGCTCGATAATATAAATTCAATGTGGAAGGTAACGGGGAACTACCACACTTCCAGAACTCCCTTAATTTATGGGCCTTCTACCAGATGGTGCAGGCGGCACTAATCAGCCGAAAAGCTGATAGCATGTTCAGATCTGGATGGATAGCAATACAATTAAATCAACCTTCGGGTTGGGAATAAAAATAATCGACTATGGAGGGATATGTGGACTAGAGAATTTAGAGGAAATATTCCCGATATTTACATGGAAGGAGAGAAGAAAACCATTTAGGTAAAAAAAACTTCAATACACCCGACAGGGATTCAAACCCTTGACCTCCCCTTCACCGGTATACTACACTAGATGAGCCTGATCCGCGTGTCCAAGTATGCGAGTTGGTTCTACAATTATTTTGTAAGAAATAGTGACTAGCAGTTTTTGGTTTAAATTAATGGATGTACGATTAGTACATTCGGTCGTCCCCTGGGCAACGGTACATTAGTACTGGCTAATCTTTACACTACTAGGTTACGAATGATGTAGCCCAGACGCACAATATAATATTATATCATATTTAAATAATTTGTACAGTATAAAATATTCAAATTAATTTAATTTTAAAAACAACTAAAGAGTTGCAAAGTTTATAATATTCATGTTACATAAGAGTTTAATATATAATATTTTTTGTTCTTATGTGAGGCCTTTAATAAACATCTTAAAATATGTTTAACTGTACCTACAGAATTTTAATAATTTCGGCAAGTTTTTTTATAGGTGTTTCGAGAAAAAAGAAGCTAAAATGACTTGGGATGATGTAATATTACTTATTAGGTTTATGAAGTATTGAAATATATACTATTCTTGGAGCAGTTTACATCTTAGACTAATATTCTAACAATCTAGTAGAACATATTTTGTTATAATTATAACTGGATAGGGTCAGGATATCCGTTATTTCATATAGCTTTCAAATTAATTTAAGTTTTGGATAACACACATCAGTGATAGCATGGTCTAAGGCGTCACTCTCATGCTAGACTGGATTGGACGTGATGAGGATATCAAGGTTCGAACCCCAGCCGGGTGTATTGAGGGTATTTTTTCCCCTAAACTATTTCCTGATTTCTCCCCACGCAAATGCGGGTACGTTTCCATTGAATATATAACTTCCTGGCCCCTCTTCCACTAACATAATTAATGTATGCGTATAAATAAATAGATGGGTCTGATCCTATATTTCTCGATTCCGAATCTTAAATTTTCTTTCGAATCCAAATTTGAAATCTCAAATCTTTAAAAATATACTATTTTAATCAAAGTGAAAATGTCTAAGATTGTACATGTTTGTTTAAGCTTGCTGCTACTGATGGATGTTATTTTGTTTTTCATGTCTATTACGTCATAAACAACAAAGAGAACACTTTTTTTGGTAAACTAGTAACTAAAATAATACAATTTGGTCCTTTTTTTGTGTGTGGTTTTACATTTTCAATTACACAAGACTATATAATTTCTTTTACCACTTGCTTAAAATTGTTATTTAAAGTCAAGATCGATCTTCATAAATTTTATCCGAGATACGTTTTTGGGATTTTCACGAATCTATAATATTTTTAATACCGTATAGTTAAAGAGATATGAAGATTCGAGCGTCACTTCTCGCTGTTTATGATCCTACTGATTATGTCACCATAAGACAATTATTATGAGCGAGAGCGAAAGGGCCTACCAAAGATATTTGCACATACCAGGGCAATTTACAACACAATTTGCATGGGAACAACGGTTTTACTTCCCCTCCGAAGGAAGTTGTGCCACGGAATTTTTATCGCTCAAGAAAAATATCCTTCAACCCCGGCTGGGTGTGAACCCATGGATATCGGGTCCTGAGGCAAGCACTTTACCATAAGACTACTGAGGTTAACATTATATATTTATATTATAAAATAAAATGTTATGATATAATTTTTTTTTAAACAGACATACCCTCAAAATACGCCCTCCTTATACAATTTGGTATCCCACAAAAACTTGAAAGTGAATCTAGTAACATGTTTAGCTGTTTTCATACGAAAATTTTGCTGTAGCTATACCAACACTCTAGTTTTCTAAAGTGCCGAATATCACCAGTTTTTTTGGAAACACGCTCTCTTACATTTTTCAAGGTATCTAGAATTATCAATCGCAGAGCGTACATACCCTCGAGATGTCCCGATAGAAGCGTAAAGCCGCTTGCTTCAAGCACACACACACACACACACACACACACACACACACACACACACACACACACAGATACAAGCTATCGATACACACACAGTGACAAGATATCGATACAGGTCGATTGTGAACGCGGGGAGCTTCCTTGTACGTTAGCTCGATAACATGGTGGGCTACTCGTGTCGTAAAGAAGAAAGCTGTGTAGTTTCCTACCATCCCTTCTACACCCCCTGAGGATCCTTGTAGGATGAAGGAAGGATGTGAAGGTGACAAGAGAGAGGGTGCAACTTACACACCGGATATCGGCACGAAGCTATTTGGGGCGTATAAGAGGAAACTCCGTGTGCCAACAGTAACTAACTCTTCAAGACCTTGCTACCTTCTGTGAGCAGGGAAATGGCTTTTAGACAAAATATTGATACCGGATCTTGATTAAATCTACTTTACTGAGTCGGGTCTACTTTCTACAGCTGTTATGTGACCCGTTCCAGTGGTTGAATGGTTTAATGTGTCATTCTCACAATAAACTGGACTGCGGATAAATAGGATATTTGGGTTCGAATACCGATCGGGTGATTTTTCCTAAATGGCTGTCTACTCGTCCTCCATCCAAATCGGGTACACTTCCTATAATTCAACCTTTCTCATAAGCGTAACTAGTACATAATGGATATAGACAAAATGGGTAGTAAGACGCGGTGATAAAAAATAATGTTATGCGATTTAATTTACTATAAGTTGACAACTATGATAAATCATATATTTGCAGCCTCCTTAATACGTTCTGGAAATGCAATTTAATAACAGATTTTTTTTTAAATAGGATAATAGATGTGTGCGAAGCTTCGAAACGTCGAAGTCAGAGGTCTGATGTTCTTCACTTCGACTTCGAGACCCACAAGAGCACTTCTTACCCTCGAAACATTTCACTCAAAGTAAGAAGAAAACTTTGATATATTATGAACAAATTTGAAGCATCTCACTAAATATGACATATTTCAACATTTAATCACAATTACAACAGATACTAAACAGTATTTTAACACCGACCAGTACCCACTTGGTGACCGCATGGTCTAATGCGACACTCTCGAAATATACTAGACTGCCGAATACGGGGGAGATCGTGGTTCGATCCCTGTTGGGTGTACTGAGCGTGGTTTTTCCTAAATGATTTCCAAATATCTCTCTCTTCACAAAAATGCGGGTACACTTTCTCTAAATTCAACCTTCCTCGTCCCTAATTCATTAACGTAATTAGTAGGCCTACATAGGCGTATAACCCGAACAGGTTGTAAGACGCTGGGCTAAAAAAACGCCAACTAGTTGGCAGAGATAAATTCACATATGCCAGCATACTAATAATATAAACAACATCGCATGTTTTGGTTTTTAATCCAATCTTTATTTTTATCTATAATTTATACATTAAATGGATAGTACAAAAATTATAAGTGTTGCTGTGTGACAACAACACAAATCTTATCTTTTATTTCAGTCCTCATTTAAAAAATGCCCCCATTAAAATAACAGCTTGTTTATATAAGCTAACAATTATTTGAGTTTGGTTAAATGCATATGAACTCTTTATGCTAATGCATTAAAGAAGGGTTGATATTTAGAGGAAGTGCTCTCGAATTTTTCGTGGAGGAAGAGTGGAACTGTGGTGTACTACAAATGAATTGAAGAGTGTTTCATTTATTTATTTATGCGTGTCTAGGATACATCACTGTGGGAAGATTGGACACTACTTATGTCTATTTGCCCAAGAGACGTCCGAATGCACTACTAGTACATTATTTACGTGGAGGCTCATTCAAAGTCCCGTTGAGATGAGGTGATGGTGATAGTGGGTGTGGAACCAGTGGAAATACTTAAACGTAACTTAAGCCTAAATAACCAAATCCTGGTGATCGTTGGAGAAATTCCCCTTTCGGAAAAAATACCCAAGGTACCAGCAGGAAATCAAACCCAGGACCTATAGGTTGGTAACCTGGTGCGTTGACTATTATTCCAAGGAGCTGGTTATTGAGAGTGTTGTCGATAACCTGGACCAGTGGTATTAAACTAATTTTGTTCACGTACCCCCAGATATAGTCTATATTCTACTTTGTACCCACAAAATGAAACTATTAGCCCAAATTAATCATGTAAAGGAGAGATAGAAAATGCCACAGCCAGATCTCATGCCCTTACATCTGCGACTCTTATGGCTAACCCTAAATCTGACCCAAACTAATTGGTATCCAGGCCCTACTATGAATATTTAAATATATGTATATTTTTACATTTTACTTAACCCCTAACTAAGATATATTCGCGTACCTCCGGTTGAAAAACCCCTGCCTTTGACGATTTTTAACAAATTCTAATAGTCGGGTTCGAGCCCCGATAGTCTCAAAATACAGTACACCACTTGATGCGAGGTACTAAGTATTAGGAATCCACCCTAAGTGTAGTGCCAGGTGCCAGTAGCCCAGTTAAACATCAATAACCACTTGATCACGGTGGGAAGAATAAGATAAGGATGAATACAGACATAGGGAGGGGGTGGCTAAGCGTCAGCGCGTGTGACGAGCAGTTTGGTCGCTCGATGATCTCTTCAAGGATCCTGGCTACCTGACAGTGTGTGAAGATGACAAATCACCTCCCCTCCAAGGCTCCTTCACAACTTCTAGTGACATCCCCACTCCTCTCACAGACCCCACCACCCACCACCTCAACGACGTCCCAATCCGAAAAAATTATGGCCTCGCTCTTATTCTTGACTCCAGCTAACAGGAGTTGAAAACTTTTTTTTAGGGGGAGAGAGGGTTGAGGGAAGCTAGAAAGTTGGAAGTTTCACGGAGAAAAGTGAAATGGGAAAGAAATAAAACATGAGACTTTTATTTTATTTTTTCTCTTATGCCTCTGTTCGTTTCCAATACGTAGGGTTTTTTTCACCCCTTATTCCTGTAAGAAATCTAGTTTTATGAGTTCAGTGTTTTTTTGTCTTTGCTTTTTTTTAAATTCAAGGGACAAGAACATTTGACTAAGTGTGAGGATTTGTTTGTATCTTATTGGATTATTTTTTATTTTTTAAACACTTTACTTTCATTAAGTATTTCAAAATAAAACAATAATTTAGTTGGGAGACATTGAAAAAAATTGCACTGGCTTGTACAATATGTTGTGATGCTGCTGTTACATACAGTCCGATTTTCAAACGAAGAGCATTATCTCGCATATATAAAAGTTACTAGAGTTACTTTCACGTATTCATACGTAAATTCATTTTAGCTACAGCTGTCGCTTTTGATAGATATTATAAATAAGTATCTATAAAATTACACTAATAATAGAGTAAAATGTTATCAATAGTGGCTGAAAAAAAAGGCAAAAAAGGCTCTTCCTAATAAAATTGAACTATATACCTAAAAAAAGTTCAGTAATTCAATTTTCATAATACATCATACGTTACTGTATTTTAAAAATAAATATTTAAAATTACAGAATTAATTCTATCTGACATCAGTGATGAGTTGCAATTCAAAATGACCTTCAAGAACCTAAAGGTATAAAATACGGTGAAATTTCTTGGAGCAACTAAACGTCTTCTACCGGCCCTTGAACCCTCTTCACACATGCTTATGATTCTATTCCCCCGCTCCCTCTCAAACACCCCCAACTAGAGCTTTACCCACTTCTTTCTGCTTCAGAAGGGTAGAGATTTCTTAGAGAGTGGAGGTGGATAAGTGGAAAAAGCAGCAAAGCTGTATTCATTCAAATACGAGATTCTCAATGTATGAGGCAAAAGTGAATTAAGTCACCTTTATTTGAATAATCTTTCTTCTTCAGTAATGAAGCTTTCAAAAATTATTTTACTGAGAAATATAAATTAAATAAGTATTCTTTTTTTTCAAACACAGCTAGATATTTTTCAACTACACATTACTGTCTATGAGCTTCTATTTAAAAAAAGGAAAGTTTTTTAATAATATAATATATACCCCTATTAGTATATTATATTTGCCTTTTTTAAAAGGATTAGTTAAAGCTTCCATATTTGTTAATTTCCTTATGATTATTTCTAAATCTTGTTAACTATGTCATGTTATTAATAATGACTAGCTATATTTATGTAAACTTCTTAAGCCAATCTTTTACAAAATTTACTATTACACTTAGTTTACCCTGAAAGGTAGCAAGCTTACCTTGAGTTGTTACACTATGGCGTAGCTTATAAGATATGGCCACTGTATAGTCCGCCAAAGTAAGACTGAAATATTTCAGGATAAACTAAGTATACATAATTATTATGACGTGAACAATTTTAAGAGTCTTCACCGAGATTAAGTGATAGAAAATCTTATAGCTTTTATTTAATTATGGAATCAAAAACGAATAAGTAAAAATAATAAATTATAAATATTTTGAAATATTGATGCTTTGATTATGAAAATGTAAAAGTAAGTTCTATTAGTTTTGGTTAGATTTTATAATAGAAAGCATTCATTATTACTAAATAGAAAATGTTTATATTATATGAAAACTAAAAGCACTTTTAACTTCTCTTGACACCTCGGAGAGAAAGTATTGTGATCGTTAAAAAATTCGAACTCGATATTTTGATAAATGTTGACGTTTCATGACCCCTGAAACAAACAAAAAAAAGTTTTTGCAATGCCGCCTGTCTGTACCTTGGGCTAGAGCCGAAACCATTTTACCGATTGGGCTAAAACTTGGTATCTGGGGTGTTCATAAGGTCTCCTTGAGGGAGTTTTGGTATTAGATGTCTAACCATAAATTTAATGGTAGTTTACTGAAGGGAAAAAAGAGAAAAAATAGATTTTTTCGAAATTATCTATAACTATTTTGAGTAAATATTGTATCTGGACACTGTTTATCATAATGAACAAGATGGAAATTCTCATTTTCTCATCAATATTACTTTGAGAGTATCTTGTATGTGGAAGATTTTCCTATTTTCCTCATTTCTCAGCAACTATTTGAGATACGAAATATCTGATCATTGTAAAGTTGTAGTGTTATTAAAGATACAAACCTTTTATTTGAAATATATCTTTATGAAACCAATATCTTCTAAGCTATAATCAAATATAGGCTATATATATATATATATATTTTTTTTTAATTCAGGTCTTTGATAATCAATTTGATTCTTTTGCTCTTTGGTGGACAAAGGTGTTTCTCAATTTTTCTGTAACAATGTTCCTAGTTTCTAATGCCATAGAGTAGGACTTTAGTAAGTAACAGTGTATATTATTTAATTTATGATATTCAGTGTAATGTTTCTACAAAAATGTATAGGCCTATTATTTCGTTTCGTTTTTAGTTAATGTCTATTTTAAGATAAAAGCTAAAGAATGTCTCTGCGGTGCACCCTACCATTGATATTATTTGTTACCTAGAAAATGCATGAATACCAATTGAATAAAACAAACGTCTTTATTCCATTGTTCCTCCGAGATAGGGGTACCAACCTTACACTCTGAATATGTGTTGATATGTAAGAAAGCGGGCAGACAACACACTCCGACCTCCAACGGCTCTCTGTCATCACATCCATTATACATTTCTCAAATATACATTTGCCTAAGGTAGAGGAGGATACTCGCATATTTTGTTCTCGCGGCAGAATGTGAAAATGGCTCCTTTGCACCCAGAAGGTGGGGAGGGGGAATGTCGAGTCGAACACCCACCTCCCCTCCCCCATCATCGTACGTAAGGGGTTAGACGCCGCACCAAGAGTTCTTGTTGATATTCAAACAATTCCAAGTCACCGTCTTTCACCCCCCCCCCCCCCCCCCTCCGTTCCCCCCCCCGTCTGGGCCCTCCTCCCCCGTCCCTCCCCCCCCCCCCACCCCTGTCCTTTTCCCCCT
>CABFWO010000158.1:99051-128242 GCA_902155825.1 Timema genevievae | reverse complement strand
GGGGGAGGTTACGGTTAAAGACTTGGTAGGTGTGTCCACGTACATTTCCTCACCCCTATTCTTCGAAAGATTCACTTCTCTCCTGTCTGTGGAGACCTGACGTACAAGCCCGTGTCTTAACTTTAACTGCCGGGTTCACAGAATACGGAGAAAGGGGAAGATGAAAAAAAAAAAAGAGCAAAATGCCTGCGTGCCTCTCGCGGCCATTCAATCCACCGCTCGGGAGGGGATGGGTCGTAAGGAGGGGGAGGAAGCGAACAACACGTTCAAAACGACATCAATTATTATATGAGGCCGCTCAGTAGCCTGAACAAGTCAGCAAGAGAGAAATTTCTGGTCTCTTCTCTTTCTAAAACTATGTTATCTGCAGCTGTCACACACACACACTATATATATATATATATAATATATAGTAAAATGCTATCATTGTGAACCGCAAAGAAATAGGTTGGTATTTTTTTTACTATGAAAATTGGTCTATATGTTTATTAGGAGTCTAGTAGGAAGAAAGATAAAAATTACAAACCTATTTTTGTGGTCAACATCAATAAAAGTTAACTAAGTTATTAGTGTTGTTTTATAGATATTATTTATCAAAAGTAACATTTGAACCTTTAACTGGACGTATGAATACGTGAAAGTAGTCTTAGCTAATGACAGTGGAACCAGGGGAGAAGGGGGCATTCCTACCCCTGGAAACAGTTTGCCCTCTCCCCACGAAAATATTTCAATCCCTCTAATATTATCGAATATGAAGCTGAAAGATAACCTTGAATCAAACTCCAAATAACTAATAGATGCATTCAGTTTTCAAAGATTTGCGGGAGAAGTCCACTTCAAATATCTTCTAGCTTTGATAAAAACTGCTCTAGATTCAAGAACAGTGTTTATCAAAGGATAGTCCTCAAACCTCTGGTGATCTATCAAGTTGTTCGCATTAATCCAGGAAATTTAGTAATAATAATGAATTAAAGAAAGTTTATCAATATAATGCAAGAATTTGAAATGCAAAAGATTAAAATAAAATATTAGTACAATCCTGTATTACTTTTACTCGATAGACACAAGTCTAAAAGAAGAAAGTTAAATTAAACATTTTTTGATTATGTTCGAAGCTTTTCCTTGTTGGCGTCCTGCAAATCTGCGTTTGATAAAATTCATTTTCTAGAATTACGGCTTAAAATTTCACCAAAGTGGCATCAAGTATCTCCAAATGTTAGTGGAAATGTTTGTGGCGATAAGTTTTCAATATTTTCATTTTATAAGAAAAACCTAAAATTCATATAATTTTACAGAAGAACCAGAGAACAATGTTTACATTGGTGAAATTGTCAAATTTTTCTCAAAACTATAACTTTCATCTTCTTAACCATCGAATACTAGAAACTATTTCAAACTATTAAACAAGCTATAACATAAATTAATACAATTTATAATATACATTATTTCGTTCGGAGTTATATCACTATTATTTAATTTAAAAAAATAATCTATATAGTTACTTAGTTCATTTCAACAATACTTAACTATTCATTTGGTTTCAACTAAGCTCCAAGAATAAGTTGGGATTCTCTTTATTTCATCACTATCAAACTAGATACGATGTTATATTTTTGCTTTTGTATGATTTTTTTTAGTATCTCACATTGATCATCAAAGATTGCAATTATATTCATTTTAAATGGTCATATTATAGCTTTAAATATCAGGGTGCATACCTTCCCGGAACTTCTTAGGCAGGAATGTTGACATGAAATATAACTTACAGAAATAATATTCAACAAGGAGTTCATGATAATATATTTTTAATTTTAATGTTTCCTCCATTGTTTCCTATGTAATTGGAATTGTTGGGCGTGTTTTTTTTTAATGTATCTTCCATCCTTGCTAGCTTCATCCAGTAGCTAAGTGGATAGGTATTGTCGACCTGAGTTAAGGTATCTTAGTAACAAGATAAGAACAGTGGTTTTTGTCTAGCATTGTTTACCTAAAGGTCCCAAGATATGAGAGTTTCGTGCAGATTACAGCAGTGGTGATAAATAACCCCAAGATGAATTAGTAATAGTAGTAATAATAGTAGTTATCACAGTGGCGTTACCAATAGGGAGCGTCTCACATGAGTTAATAAGAAGAGTAGGGAGTAGTTTAGTATTATCATAAGAGATCAATCAAAGCTCATACTAATACAATAACAAACGTTCAATATATTTCGTGCTCTGTTTTAATAACACTAAACTACAGTCAAATTTTCATAGTATAGGAAGTACCTTATCTGACAGCTAGCACAAACTACTAGATTTACTTTCACGCATTCATACGTCAAGTTATGTGATCTTCAACTATCACTTTTTTTATAAAGAGAATATCAATACCTACAAAATAACCTTAATAATGTAATAAAACACTATCAATGTTGACGAGGAAGACAATATGTTTGTATTTTATAAATATAAAAATGCCCCTCCTGTAAAATTGAAACTTATCCCAAAACAAAGACAAAGTTTTTGATCCTACTTCCTTATGAACATGTTAACATTGCATTCCGTCCCTCTTGTCTAGACTCACCTCTCCCTCGCTATCTTAACACATACCATATAATATTCTACATTCACTTCCGCGCCTAACTAAATCTACCTCATCACAGAGAGGGCGGAGTGGTGGAGGGCCGCTCATTTAAATACAGAATGACGCCGATAATAATGCGAGATGAGATGTGCATGAATAATGTTCCCCTTCCAGAGCGTTATACCTTCTTGCAAAGCCGGACAAGAAGCCAAGAAACCACCCCCGCACACACCCTTCAATCTCCCTACTCTTGTAAATACCTTCAAGGATGCTATGAATTGGCTATTAGCCTTGTGAACTGAAACAGTAGAGCTCTAATGGCGACCTTTGCTCTGCCTTCCCTTCGTTAGGTTGGCTGCCTTGGTTTTGGTCCCTCCCCCTCCTCCCTTCTTCATTGCTGCCACCTCTCTCTTGATCCCCAAGTGACCTCGTCTCTATGTTGCTGCCCATGACCGCCAGGGGAAAATGAGGCGCTACTGGTGCGGAGGCCGACAAGGTTCCGCGGTCTCCTTGAATAGAGGTTCATCAGATGAGATTATGCTATAACTGGAAGGGGTGGCTACAAGGAACGTTCCAAAGGTACAGAGAAGAGAGGAAAAGAGGGGAAAGGGTGGAGTGTAAGAGAGGTTATAAGAGCAAGTAGTAGGTGGGGGGGTAGGGTATGCTCAATCCAGTTAAAGCATAAAGTACTACGTGAGGCTAGCGCGCAAAAAGGAAGAGATGAGAAAAGAGGATTTCCCCCCCCCCTCATTCGCTTTCCCTCTCTCTCTTTCTCCCATCGTCCGTTATGTTTCCTCGGTGTCTCTGTTCTTGGCACTCTTTCTATGGTCTCGACGCCACGCTCTCTGAGACGTTGCAGCCTCCAACCCTCGTAATTACGACAGGGAAATAAGGGATGGGGGTGAATTAAGCACCAACGCAAAGGCTTCGGTTGGTAGCTAGGTAAGATGGATTCCGAGATACAGGATAAGAAGGAAGTGATAAATGATTATAGAAAGTGAAAAAATACAAGATAGTCAATTAATGATAGATTTTAAAAATTGTTATAATTATTGGATGAATACTAAATAAGTAAAAAATCTTGGTGGTGTTGTTTTATTTCTTGTATACAAATTGATATTTAATCGCTTTGAACTAAACCTATAGTAACCTCGTCATGAAAATATCTACTTTGTTAAATCTTTATTAGAATGTAACATGTTATTTATCTGCCTATTACAAACTTAACCGTTATTATTACATGTTACATATTATATAGTAATGTATTAAAATTGTTATAAAGTCATTACTACTATAGGCTACCTACAAATTGAATCATGCAACCGTCGGGAAGACAACTCTAGTTTCAATTTTAAAAAAAAACTTTTACATTCAACGTAATGTAGTTAACACTTGTTAACACATTTTTAATTTTTCTCTGTAGATAACAACATTAAAGATACACCTTTATAACGTATTGTATCACTGGTTGTAAGAATACGTAATTTACAAACACTAAAAATAAAATAAATATTGCGGGACAGCCACCCTGAGCGCTATTTGCAGAACTTTGAGACTTAAATTATCCTATTATAGTTAAATTATTAAAATAATTATACTTTTATTATGTTTAAAATCTTAACTTTAAAAAAAAATCATTACGGCTTATAATTACCAACTGTCTCAGAGAAACTTTCCAAATATAACAGTTGCGCTCCGAATCCTTCTTACCCTTCCAGTGACCATCTCACTTCAGGATAGAGGAGCTTCTCAAAATTAAAACTCATTACGAATTACTCGAGATTCACAATGCCACATGAACGTCTAGTAGGACTTGCTATTATGTCAATTGAATATGATGTGCTTCAAGAGGTTGAAGTAGAGTCAATCATTATTAAAATATTCGCAGAAAAAAAGACCCTCCAAGTGGAGTTTTGATATATAATAATTTGTATATCTTATATTATAAATTTATAAATGTAATATGTAATCAAATTTATTTCTATAGTAGGTGAATATATAAGATAAAATGTTAGATAGTCTTAGAAAAATATTAAATATAGAGATTATTTTCATGCCCAGGTTATGTTAAGTTTGGAGTTATGCTTAGGGATGATTTGAGTTTGAGAATTATTTTCATACTAGCTGTTACCCGTCGTGGCTTCGCCCGACGAAAAGTTTAAACATTACTATTGTAAAATTAATGTAAAATTAAAGGTTGGGAATAGTCCTATATGCTATTACAGGACATATTCTATCTACGTACCAAGTTTCATTCGAATTCGTTCAGCAGTTTTGGCGTGATTGAGTAACAAACATACAAACACACAAACTTTCGCATATATAATATAACCTGAACGGGTAGTAAGACGCGGTTCTAATAATAATAATAATATAATCACATTCATATTTACTCGTAAAATTAAATTCACAATATATCTCTTATATACGAAAAGTTTAAACATTAATATTGTAAAATTAATGTAAAATCAAAGGTTGGGAATAGTCCTATATGTTATTCCAGGACATACTCTACCTACCTACATACAAAGTTTCATTCAAATCTGTTCAGTAGTTTTGACGTGATTGAGCAACAAACATCCAAACACACAAACTTTCGCATTTATAATATATCACTTACCTCTTATATACGAAAAGTTTAAACAATAGTACAACAATTAATATAATGTTGTTCTAAGGCGTACTCTATAAAAAACTATTGAACTTTTATCATAAAAATAGCAAATGACTGGCAGCACCATCTAACCTGCAAAATATTTAAACATTAATATTGTAAAATTAATGTAAAATCAAAGGTTGGGAATAGTCCTATGTGTTATTCCAGGACATACTCTACCTACCTACAAAGTTTCATTCGAATCTGTTCAGTAGTTTTGACGTGATTGAGCAACAAACATCCAAACACACAAACTTTCGCATTTATAATATTAGTAAGATTACGCTCAGGTTGCATTAGGTTAGAAGTTGTTAGGTTTGGGGATTATTTTCATATCATATCTAAGTTAAGTTAGGATTGGGGAGTATTTTCATATCATGCCCAAGGTATTTTAGTTTTGGGGTTGTTAAGTTTGGGGAGTATTTTCATATTTTACTATTATAACCTGGTGATATAGGGGGTGCCAAAAAGAAATCCCGCCCGGGCGCAAAAGTTACCTCGGGCCGTCCCTGCTTAGTACCCGCCGGGATATACACATTTTAACAATTCTAATGTAATTAGAAAGGTTGAATTTATAGCAAATGTACCCAAATTTGCGGGGAGGGTTAGTGTGAAACTATTAAGGGGGAAAACACCCTTATTGGTCTATACTTTACTAATGTAGTAGTAAAACGCTATGAAAACAATAATAAATTTCACTATTATTAGCCTAAAAACTAAACTGAAAAAAATTGGTAATAATCAACAGCAATACACTGGGTTGGGACTAGAGCCCGGTCCCACAGACTTGTGAGTCAGGAGCGTGAACCACCATCAACCACCCTCGATGGACACGTGGACTAACTATCAGGCTCATCTAATAGGGTTTTCAGGTGACAGGACTGTTGGAGTTTGAATCTCGTCCGTATGTACTGAGAGTGTGTTTTTCCTAAGTGGTTTCCCACCCTCCCTCCTCACCAAAATGGGTACAGACCCACTAAATTCTACTTACCTCATTCCTAACCTAATATTATAATTAAATTAAATGTTAAGAAAAAAATTGTTACAGCGTATTTCTACCCGTCTGGGTTATACGCTTATGTACTCATTATGCTAATGTGTTAGGGAAGAATAAAGTTGGATTTGTGGGAAGTGTACCCAAATTTGTGTTGGAGCAGAAGAGTGGAATACCACTTATGAATAAACACCCTTTGTACACCCGACCGGGATTCTAACCCTAATATATCAGTCATAGGCAGGCCAGTCTACTGCGAGAGTGACGCCTTAGACCACACATCCATTGAATTGGGTAGCACCATATTACTTCCTCTATATATGTATGGTAAGGTGAAAAGTATATAATAAACACATCCAAGATCATTTTATGACTTTTTGATGAAAATTAGTTCAGTATCTTGCTTTGACGTAGCAAAACATTTCTAGTTCAAGAAAATTCAACTTTTTATTTGGGTCCGGCCTAGCCAAGCTTCGATAAGAAAGTTTTCGGAAGGTCCGGACGCTCGATTAGGGTGGCTGGATGGATGGATGGATGGATAGGGAAGAGAGGAGGTAGCGGGAGTAATTCCTCAAGAAGCCCGACTGGTAATTGTTTTAGCTGCAAGAAGCTGTGGTGGGTACGCTAGCNTCGGTCCGTGACGTCACACTCCACTGGCTTCATCTTGTTGCCGTGACGTCATCCGTCACGATTCACCCTTTGATTCCCTCCCTCTCTCTCTTTCCCACCCCCTGTCCTTGTTCTTTGTCTTGTTGATCGCTTTCTCGCGTCTCTTCCTTCTCTGGTCTTGTAGCAAAGTTTCTAACGTAGAATGGACCCTAGATAGCCCCTCCTCTTACCCCTTCTAATCCCACACATCATTTTGTTGGGGGATACATTGTGAGAGGGAGGGGGGATAGTTAATTAGTTGTAAAATCATTAAAATGTCAATGCGATAAACGCAATTTATCTTAATATAACTTTAAATAAACAAATAAATAAACTACCCCCAAAATATTTAAATATTGATCTATATGAGACATTTCCTTCCCGCATTTAAGTTTTTATTTTACATCACGTCCTGCTACCCATCCGGGCTATCAGCATATTTACAATAATTAAATAGGGATGAGTCAGGCAGAATCTAGAGAAGATGTACTCACATTTGCGCGTAAGAAGAGTGAGAAACCATTCAGGGAATAAACACTCAGTATACCCAGCCGGGATTTCAATCCTGACCTCTCCGTCATCGTCATTCAAGTATTTTACAATAATAACACCTTAAACCACGTGGCCACTGATGTTGGTTATTCATATTTAGTTACTTAACTGAGCCAGGTATGGCAAGGTAGAATTTGATAGAAAATGGGCCTTCATTTGCTTGCAGGAAAAGTGTAAAACCACCTTAAATAGAACCAGATAGAATTCAAATCCCAATCTTCCTGTAATCTCCAAAACAGACTAATCCATATGCCCATGGACGTGTGGACGTGTGTGTTATTCGGATGTAATTGTGACATTAATTTTATGGTTGATAGGATTGTAAATTCACTAGAAGTGTCAGAATAAGCGTACACTTATAATTCTATTTCCTTACTAACAGCCTTTTGGAGCATCCCAAAAAAAAAAGTTTTTAAAATTAAAACAATGATTGAAAGTCACTAATGCAAACCCTTGTAGAATTTTTTTTTTTGTAAAATTGTATAGTTTATCAAAAGTTATCAACATTTTTATTAATATTTCCTCAAGGATAACTTTTTAATTGGCTTCTTATTTACTATCTAAACAAACTAAAAATATTAATAGTACTCTTGGTTTCTTTGTTTCGTGGTTGTGGTAGATATATATCCCATGAAATAATTAATTAAAAATGTGCTATAGTCACACTTTTATCTTCTTATAACTGGCCACCATAAAATATAACATGACCAAATGTTTTTATTTAATTTAGAGAAAAAGTCATACAAAATATTAGTTTTAAAATTAAAAGATTTTGTTTTGTAAACAGAAACGCACAGATATTGACGTCATCAACCATCTACATCTCGTCCGGTTCTCCATCTTTGTTTATGAATTAAAGGCAAACATTTAGAAACGCTCGTTTGTAAATCACCATAAGTGAACTACAGATGGCTTACCACAAAAAAACTACAAAATCCAAACGGATTTTTTAATGTCTTATTTCAGTAAAGTAAAAAAGCTTAAAAGACAAAAATAATTAAAAAACAAATTGTTTTGAAAGTTTTTACTGCATGGAGTTAGCTGCTTCACATTTGGATTGCAGATCATACGGTTTGGTGTATGTATACATGAAAGTAGATAAGGTAACTTCTCCTAGCAGTCAGATAAGGCCATTCGTAAGAAAATAAAGAGCTTACTTTTGATGTCATAACATAACAAAGCAAGCTTGGACTCTGTAAAATCTTGTGGGGTACAAAATTGTTTCAAAACTAATTTATTTTAAAATGAGACATCGGAGTAACCTAATATTTGAACAAAAACTGTCTCAGATTTTCCGTCGGTCACCTACGAACGTTTAAAGATTGCGTGACTCGCTCAAATATCTCGCTTTCTCTCCGTATGATAAATGTTCTTTCTCAGACCATGATTGTATAAAACATTTTAAATCTTTTTAATCATTAGTAAATAACTTAGATGTTCTGATCTTCAAGACTTTTCTTTATTGCAATGACTATACAAAGTTAGAAACTTTACTTTACAATAATTTATTTCAGATTTCCTCTAGGTATACTCAGTTATTTTTGGATGTGGGGGTTAAAATCCATCCCCTCAATTCAGTTTGCCATGCAATGTTACCAATTAATTTTATTTTCTTACAATTTAGTTGTCCTCCTTGAATGGAGCCTTACTTTACTTTAATTATATAGGAGAAACTAATTTAATAATTAATGTTAAAAATAAACTACTATTTCCCAAACCAAGTTTAATCTTTAATCATAACTTAAAAATTTAATGACATAAAAGTTCTATTCAAATGAAGAATTTGATGTTTTTAAAACTTAATACAATTTTTTTCTTGTGCAAAATTTTTTAAATTTATTTTTGCTAAAATGACAAGTAGGCATATATTAAAACTTATAAAAAGCAGAAATCTGTATTATTCATATTAATTCAAAAAAATTAATAAACCATTAACTGGGGTAGCTTTAGATAGTGGCCTGACATTGGTCATATTTTTTTAAATATTATATCTATATAGGTTTATAGAAAAATGTTAAACAATGCTTTATGCACCTATAATTTGTGAATGGATCTGTAAACCACTATTATCTAATAATTTTCTTCAAAACTAGATCAAACCTGATTTTTTGAAAATGTGTTTGATTCAAAACTACCCCAATAAACGGTATCTAGTCAGTGACATTTTAAACTAGTTTTACAGCGTTTTTTTAAGTATCCAGGGTTACTACAGTCCAATTTTTAAATAGAGTGTATTTTAGAAAATACAAACATAATTTTTTGCGTTACACATTGATAACATTTTACTATATTATTATTGTTATTTTATAGTTATTGATAATGTCTTATCAAAAGTGACAGCTGAAGATCACATGTCTTGAAGTATGAATACGTGAAAATAGATCTAGTAATTAGTTTAGCTTTCTTCCTAAGAAAATGTGTCTGTTGTGTAAGATTATTTGTAATGTAAGTGAAATTTCTCAGACTTAATTTTACCAAATGTCTTATAGAGAAAAAAATAAGGTCAAAATGTATTATTGGCTCCAAAGAATAAAACAATTCCATAAAAATGTCTACTAATACTATCTTTACCGAATCTTGCATAAAAACTTTATGGGTGAATATATTCGAAGGAAAAGGGATTTTGGAGGGTAGTGAGGGGGCTAAAAGGCGTTGGGGTAGGGTGACCCGAGGATTAGGTTATAATTCGGGCTGGAAGGGGGTCTCACGCTTACCACGCTCTGCCGAGGCAATTTATCAAAATCACCGATCCGTGGATTGGAAAGGAAGTAGAGCTGCTTCAGAGGTGGGGTGATGGGGGGCAGGACGCGCAAAAGATCCCCCCCTTTCTCCCTTCGTATCTTGTGGGCTAGGCCCCTCTGTCTGAAGTCACATGCAAATCTTGTTTGAGGCGAGTGTGATGTTGACCCTGGAACTGTGGGTGAGACGGGGGGGACAACTGCGTGGTCAGAATAACTTCCTTACTCTTCGGCTTCTTGATTGCGGGATTGTTGTCAAAAACTTACCGGATCAAAGTTTGCCTTCTTGATTGTGGGATACGAACGTGAATAAACGAATAAATAAGATAGCACAATTTTTTCACCATATGCGATAAAATTTAGATGTGTGGAGGTAAATTTGAACTAAGGTTTCCACTGTGTCTTACTACCCGTACGGCTATACCCATTTTTTATTTCGAAATAGGGCAGGGATTAATCAGATATAAATCAGAGCAAATGTACCCCACATTCAAGTGAAGAGTATAATTTAGGGGAATATAAACTTCAGTAAACTGGTGTGGGATCTTAACTCAGACTTCCTCATCATCTGCAAATCAGAAAATATAATTCTGACATAGAGTCCGTGTGCCCACCAATTCAGCTGAAATAATTTATTTTAGCTTCTCGCCAATTTCTTTTTGTTAGGAAATTAGATAAGTTTCCATGATATTACTGAAATATTTATAAAAATGTAAAATATAAACAATATAGTTAAACCAATCTGTGATAAAAAAAACAAATTTGAATCTATTTTGAGTAGTGTTAAGTTAAATAAATGGTACGGTGCACCGCACAGAATTTCTCTCATTTTTATCTTAAAATAGACATTTTCTAAAAACTCGTAAGATTTGTGAAACGAAATAATAGGTAAAAACATTACACCAAAGATCATAGATGAAATAATATACACTGTTACTTACTATATGGCATTAGGAACTAGGAAAACTGTTACGGAAAAATTGAGCAAAGAGAAACATCTTTGTCCACCAGAGATTATAAGAATCAAATTCATTTTCAAAGACCTGAATTAAAAAGTATGTATATTTTCTTATAGCTCATAAATTATTGGTTTTATAAAAATATATTTCAAATAAATTTGTTTATCTTTAATAGTACTACAACTTTAAGTTATTTCGTATCTCAAATAGTTACGGAGAAATGATAAAAATAGGAAAATTTCCCTTAAGTAAATTATCTTAAAAGTCATTTTCATGATAAAATTAGAATTTCCATCTTGTTTATAATGATAAACAGTTTTCAGATATGAAATTTAATCAAAATCGTTAGAGCGAGCTTCGAGAAAATATATTTTTTTCTTTTTGCCTTTCAGAAAATTACCCTTAAATTTAAGGTTAGACATCTAATTCCATATATCCCTCAGGAGGACCTTATGAAAACCCCAAATACCAAGTTTTAGCCCAATCGGTAAAATAGTTTCTGCTCTAGCATGATGTACGAATAGACAGACAGACGGCATCGCTAAGACCACTTTTTCAGTTTCAAGGAGTCATGAAACGTCGACCTTTATCAAAATCTCGAGTTCGATTTTTGTTATTGATCACAATACTTTCTCTCCGAGGTGTCGAGGGAAAGTAAAAAGTGTAAATACAAAAAAAAGTAAGTCCTTCAAACTATTCGTATACTATTACTTATAACTACTTTGTATTGAAAGTAAATTAGTTGACATTCTAAGCAACTCGCATAACTTTGATCAAAACCACACGAATCCTATAATGAAGCCCATTAATTCAACAGGAACACGTGATAGTCAAAGTAACAAAGTGTCCCTACACTTCCAATCGTGCGTGTTATGATTTGTATATTTTGTTAGTTTATATCTCACGTTGTTAAAGTAATCAGATATATAGTTTTAATCCGTCGATACAATTAATTTGATATGAACAATTCATTGAATTAAGATTCGGGATATAAAGTACCTCACACTTTTATTTAAATACTTATAAATTATTTGTTTTGAGTCCATACTATGAAGTTACATAATCAGGAACAAATTAACTTTGTATTTATTTATTTTTACTTAGGGTCTTATTACTCGTCCAAGCAATTCGCTTTTAATTGGTTGAGATGTTTCAACAGAAATATACAACGTACTCGCGTAGAGGGAGAGCAGGAACCCATTTATGTAAACAATCTTTAATTATACGCCATCAATGGTAAACAAGACTAGACGATGTTGACGTACATTCAACGTGTCTACAATTAAGGATAAAGTCGGCCTCGGTGGTCTTGAGGTAAAGTGCTCGCCTCAAGACCCGATGTTCGTGGGTTCAAACCTAGCCGGAGTCTCTGGGTTTTTCTTTATCGATAAAACATCTGTAGCACAACTTCCTGAGGAGGGGAAGTAAAGCCGTCGGTCCCTTGTCGATTTTGGTCTGTAAAAGAACCCTGGGAAGTAATGGAAAATACCTTTCCCGGCAAAATTAGTTGGCCCTTTCACTCTAACTCATAAAAATTCTAGTTTTCTGATATAATCAGTCGGATAATAAAGTGCACGTTAAACACCCCAAATAAATAATTAAGGATGAAATTCTAGAGTTATTTAAAACAAAATACCTTATAATTAAGTATATTTTTATCACCAAATTCGTATTTCTAATACCAATATAAGAGTTATTATGTAGAAAAACCACCATAGTAATAATAATAATAATAATGATAATAAAATAAGCCACAACTAGTTAGTATAGTTTTCATTCTAATGATTATAGAATTTGATAAGGAAATGTTCACATTGTATTTATCCTTGATTGACATAATATCAGTAAGTTAGAAACATAATAAGCCAAGATATGAGCCCTGATATGTATCAATAAACTCTTGAAGCAAGAGCAGGTTGCAGCGCTCCTTGTTAAAATGTAAGAGTCTAGCCCTAACACAATAAACGTCAACGCCGAAAACGTGGACAACCCAACATAGTCTGCTTGCAAAGGAAGGCGGAGGATACAAGAGAATATAATGTAGTTTCTATTTCGTCCCAAACTTTTTCTTGCCACCACCATCAACCCTTTCCCTCTAATTACTCTGTTCTCTATTGTTGAGACGACGTATTTCATAGCGCACTCGACGTGGAATACTTGGGCGCAACTTTCTTTAATCCCGCTCATAACTTGAGCACAAAGCAAGCCGCAAGTCATAACTCCTACCTGACTTGTAAGTTTTATCCCAAGACTGGGAGAGGAATAGCTTTTTATAGTATTATTTTTATTATTTTAGGTTCTCATCGCTTGTAAACGTTAAAAGGAAAATGAATGCATGCATGATCTGTACTGCTAACTCATCATTCTACTTGAAATTTCGCCAATGAAGAATTTTCTCGAGTAAAGAGAAAAGTTTTTGTTTCACAGAGTTTTGACTCAAGAGAATGAATGAATAATATAGCGAGTCTTTCTGTTGGAAGACTTTGGGTTAATGTTTAATTTCATGTTCTAGTTAATGACTTGTTGGATGGAATATGTTATGGAAGTACTAATGGAGTTTCGTTTATTTGGTCAAGAAACTATTTGAACATCCAGGTCGATCGTTCAATATGCCTCCAAAGTTAAATAAAAATAGTCAAATTTATGCTGAAGGTTTAGATAATCTTAACTTTAAATAAAGAAATAATAAATGGGAATGATAGTTTTTCTTAAAGAATATGGGAATAGGTATATTAATCATTATAAATCGTTGTTACTTACTAATTCTTATGTTTGATTTTACAATCCCTAAGCAATTATTAAAGGGATCAAATATGTTCACACCTAATTTACTTTTTTCTATCAAATCAGTAGAGGCAAATTAATTTTAATGATATTTAAAAAATATTGATAACATAAAAAGATTTCAATAAAATAATATATACATACATTATAATTATTATTTAGTGATTATAAATATTGGTTTAGTTTATTATTCAATTTCCTATTACTTCAAAAGCGTCTTGAATATTTAATTACTCATTAAATTAACCATATTTAAACTGTGTGAAGGGATTTTTTGGTTTGATTTATTATTATTATTATTATTATTATTATTATTATTATTATTATTATTATTATTATTATTATTATTAAACTCATTAAATCATATACCCTGAATTTATTTGCCTAAATTATAGTTAAGCTGATACATTCATTAATACCGCAGGCAGTTCTAAATGATATCAATAGTTACTGCATTGTGTTTAAGGGAGCCCCTGAGATTTTATGCTTATGTTATTCCTCTAACAGCTCTGTCGAGGTGGTTGCTTAGTGTCACAGCAGGCTTTCCAGCTTCCAGACTAAAATAGTCGGTATCAAGAAATAAGTGGCTCTACCCAGATTGTGGTAGGAAGCCCGTACTGGAATGCCTTATATAGTACCAAAGTTGTACTTTAAGTAGTAGTTTGGTAAAAGGCCTTCCAGAAACTTAATAGGAAGTTTGTTCTGAAAGGCCCTTTTATCCTACCGAAATACCAGTATATACAGGAGGATTAGGGTTCAAAATAAGGTTTACAAGAACAGGCTTACTAAAAGAATCCAGGTATAGCGGAAAAACCAACCCTATTTTACCTGGGTCATGCATGAGCCCAATCCATATATATATATATATATATTTTTTAATATTACAGACCCATTTCGGTGACAGCATTGTCAAAGGCCCTATTATCACAGTAGACCAGACTGCCAATGACGGGGAAATTGAGATTCGAATCTCAGTAGGTTGTAATGAAGGTTTTTTACAAAATGGTTTTCCACTCTCCGCAAATGTGGGTACACTTCCTCTAAATATAGCCTTCCTAATTCCTAAAACCATTAGCGTAATTAGTACATAATCCTGTAACCCGAACGGTTGATAAGACGCGATGCTAAAATAAACTATTCCAGTATTGTTGGACAATATTTAAAATTTTTAATAAAAACATAATCGTCAGCTAAACAAGTAGTTTGTTGGATTTTAAATATGAACACCTTTTAATATTCACATGTACCACATTGTGTATACCAACTTTGGTATAAATATATTGAAATTATTAGCTTTCAAAATATTTTAAATTTCCAACAATTATCATTCTATCGCAATATCGAACTTAAATTTATATAGTCTTACGTATATCTTATCTAGAAAGTTTTTACAGGTATCTTTTTACACTATGTGTTAAAGTTTGAGTTCCAAACTTTATGGTGTAGCACATTTCTTAGGGAAAAAAATTGGACATTCTTGGACCAATTAATAATTGTCAAAGAAACAAATTTGTTAGTCCAGTCTAGAAAGATTATTTTTATACACTGACTATATGAATTTCACGACAAGGCTATTTTAAAATAAGGGTTTGTTGTTACTTTAAATCACAAACATTAATAAATGTTTTATATAGTTGGGTTTTGACAATACTTCAGATCTATTTGAAAGAGGTGACCTGGTGGTCAAGGGGTAAGGTGTCAGACTTCTGTGCTAGGGGTCCGGGGTTCAATCCTCGGTCCTGGCACAGATTTATCTGATTGCCAAACCCTTCTATTAGCGTAAGTGCGTATAACCCGAACGGGTAGTAAGACGCGGTGCTAGTAATAATAATAATAATAATAATAATAATAATAATAACGAGTGGATAGTCAGGTAAAAGCTTCACTACAGGTAATACCTTCTCCCTCCCCCCACTGCCCACCCCACTCAAATCACTTTAAATAAAAAAGTAAACAACTTTAGGCTGATGTAAATTAACGAGTACATTTATACAAATAACATTTAAATTGTTAGTTCCAAACAAAAATCAATCAAAAAACTGCTATAATTATTGAATACTCTTAAATATACCTACTGACTACATTTTTTTTAATGGGCCCTCTGTGAACACTGTGAAATTTTAATGAGATTTTAACATTTGTTTCATATATTTAATCAACACAACTTTTCTACAGTTATTATACTTTTTTGTTTTGGATGGAATTTTATTAATATCTTTTTTATTGTTTTATATATTGTATTTTATCTTATAAAACTACTATTTAAAGATTTAAATTAAATTTCTATGTTAAATTATCACGAATAGTTATGTTTGCCTCACTAATGAAAAACTTTATAAAATAAAACTTTTCCCCTTTCAATAAATGTTTTGGCATATTCCTTATTATACTAAACGTGTTTCATTGACAAAACTTCCGCATAGCTACCGTAAGTAACTAGCTCAACAGTTTCGAAACTTGCTATTAAGTTTCCTGGTAAAGGCGACTATTTTGTAGCTGAGATTTCCTCCCTCTACCCCGTTCCTGAACACCTCAGCCCCCTGGTCTTTGTGGGGGTGTTCAGCACCCGAGCCAAGTGGACTGTGAGCGGGTAGCGGGTACTACCGCCCTGGATCAAAGGGCCGAGGTCGGAAGTCGTGGGATTGAGAAGACCCTAGCCGACCCCCTTCAACTAGATACTTGCCAACAGGGGTGTTAAGGGTTGCGGAGATGGAGGAAACTAATCTTTGCACCCAGACGCTGCCCCTGTTTCCTGTTGGCTCGTAACACCCCCACCCATTTCCCCTCACACCCTCCAAACAAACGTGGATGTTTCTAATAATTTTTTTAAAGGATGTTCAATCGAGTTTTAAATTATTTTTTAACTTAAAAAAACTCGCTTCTGTGGTAAAATATTCTAAGCCCTAAGGCGTCACTCTAGAAATATACTGGACTGCTGATGATGGGGAGGTGGGGGATTGGATCCCAGTCGTGTGTACTTAGGGTAGTCTTTCATAATTGTTTTCCCCTCTTCCTCCACGCAAATGTGGGTACACCTCTATATTCAACCTTCCTCAATCCTAACACATTAGACATAGTATAATTTGTACATATGCGTGCAACCCAAACGGGTAGTAGGACGCGGTGATAAACCAAAAACTTATGTGTACCAATTTATTAAAAGTTGACGATTTTGATCGAGAACGAGATTCGAATCCGGCAAACCAGAATGGACGAGCCTGATTTTAGTCCGCATGGCCACCGGTTTCGGGTCGCACCAAAATAATCTTATTAATCTTGTATAGTAAAATGTGAAACTATATTTTTGAGAATGATTATTGAAATTGTCATAATTTTGGTTGAAAAATGACGTCAAGCTCTCGTCATACGTTGGGGCGATAAGAACATCAGAGTGTAGTCCCCATAGTGGAGATTTAACGCTCTCAAGATTTATGGCGCTTTGAGTGTTTCACAAGTCACCATCTCATCACCATTTCGGAAGGCTTGTAAAGACGGCGTAAGAAAGGAGGTGGTCTTTTCTTGTTGTAGAATGAAATAAATTGGGTTTACTGAGGAATCTCTTCACTTCCTTCTTCCCCGCTAGTCGTCCTGTGGTGCTATTTGGTGTCTTTATGGCGGTAACATGGCGGTAGCCTACTTCACAGCCATGCGCTTAAAGTGCCCACAATTTGGTTCACATCTTCCCAGCTAGTCGTCCTGTGGTGCTATTTGGTGTCTTTATGGCGGTAACATGGCGGTAGCCTACTTCACAGCCATGCGCTTAAAGTGCCTACAATTTGGTTCACATATTCCCCGCTAGTCGTCCTGTGGTGCTATTTGGTGTCTTTATGGCGGTAACATGGCGGTAGCCTACTTCACATCCATGCGCTTAAAGTGCCTACAATTTGGTTCACATCTTCCCCGCTAGTCGTCCTGTGGTGCTATTTGGTGTCTTTATGGCGGTAACATGGCGGTAGCCTACTTCACAGCCATGCGCTTAAAGTGCCCACAATTTGGTTCACATCTTCCCCGCTAGTTGTCCTGTGGTGCTATTTGGTGTCTTGTTGGTGGTAGCATGGCGTTAGCCTACTTCACAGCTATGCGGTTAAAGTGCCCACAATTTGGTTCACATCTTCCCCGCTAGTCATCCTGTGGTGCTATTTGGTGTCTTAGTGGTAGCATGGCGATAGCCTACTTCACAGCCATTTGCGCCATTTGGTTAACTTCTTTCCCGCTAGTCTTTTGGTGGCACTAATTTATCACTCATTGATAGGTTTATAACGTTTCCACATTACAGTAGAAATTATACACTGTTCTCATCAACCGTTAATTTTATCCACACAACTTCTATTTTATGTATTGCCTGAATTGACACTTTATAAACACAGGGTTGTAATAACACACAATTTACAATTTAGCATAGTTAAAGTGGCTCTCCAAATTTTAGGGACGACCATTTAATATACATTCCATGGAGTCAACCCGCAGTTCAGCGATACTGACCGAGCAGCCGCACATCTTTTGGCGACGGTAGTGATAACCTCTGCGGATAGAGGGTGTCATGTAGTTAGCACAACAAACACTCCAGTCGTTTATTTCAGCTTTCTAGACTGGGTAAGCTTATTTTCATTCAAATAGTTCCTCATTTGACCTCAAGAGGCTTAATTGACCTTGTTTCAGACCCACTACTTCACAGAAAAATCTGGAAGTGCCCGAGATCGAACCCATGACCTCTAGATCCGTATCCAGTATTTATGACAACCAGAGCATAGAGGTGGTACCAATCAATAGATGCCACCGAGAGCTGAACAAACTAATAACAAATTAATACATTAAAAGTCAAGTACAATTTTGTGTCAGATATGCTAACTTGAAATGGTATCAAGAGCCCGTCAAAACCCACGGATAGCACCTCAATAAAGGTAGAACAGTTCAAGTCAGACGTTGCATCGTGATGCGTTTTTCTGTAGTCTTACCTTAGAAAACAGTAGAATTGAGACCAGTAAAACAATTTTACCATGTCTCATAAAAATACACAAAATAAGACAATTAAACTGCAATTATTTCAAAATAAAAAACCTACTAAACTGATCTAAATTTCACTTTTGTGAAATTAAGAATACGTAAAACTTCACTTCGATAAGTTTTCTGGCTCGAACGTGATATTGTATATAATATTCCGGTTAGTCAGGCGGTGAGATGAGTTCTTAAATATATGTATTAAACAAAAAGCTAAAGATAAAATGTAGAGGACTTTAATTAACTCCTTCTTGTCTTACACATGGAAAGTAAGACTTAATAAGTTATTTATGCATATTACAATTACTACCGCACCCCTTGATTATGCCTTAAAGTAATGGTTTCCAACCTTTTCCAGATCGCTCATCCCCCAAAGTCAATGAAAATTCTTCATGTCCTCCTTATTCTATCCCCACACTCCTCCTCCCACATGACAGGAAAATAAAAACCTACGCACATATGTTTAGAAGTCTACGTAAACATTTTCATTTTTTTTAAATAACAATTATATTGCATTATTGCTAAATTGGGTTGTTTTAAAGGATTTGTAAAGGGGTATCTAACAAGAATTCAACACTCACCTAATGTGAAGGTTGCTGCTGTTTTTCAGCAGTCAGATTTCGAATGTCAGGCAGGATATACCTGGATTTGTTTCAATCGTAGGTATGGCTCTACAATAATTATGTGTATATATATTTATCATTAACATGCATATAAGCTGCGAACTTTCTCTCGCACAGATAAGTAGTGACAAATGGTATAAGTACTCTATTTCCCTTTTTGAGACATCAGGATTCGCCGTGGGAGCATGAAAACAAAAGTCCAACAAAGGTATTGAAGGAAATAACATCTTCACAATATTGAATCACAATCCAATTCAATGAGCTGGTCCTCTTCACTAGATGGTTCGCAGACCCTGAGGCCGGTAACCTTTACTTTAAGGCATTGTTTCATCCGACTTGTTTCAAAGACGTCGCGACGCGTCGGTTGGTTCAAAAGTCTCCCGTGCCGCGGCGTAGCGCCACAAAACGGCTTGCTGTGAAGCAGGCTCACGGAAGATAGGAGGGTTGAAGAGATTCTTCCTACAGGTAATTACTTTGTTATATATACTCACTGCTACTGCCACGCTGTTGTATAGGGCCTCGCAGTTTCTTGAGGGAGGTTGGTTTTTCACCCGAGAAAGAGGGAGAAAGATAGCATGTGAAAAAAAGAAGAAGGGAAAGATTTCTTTTGGTTTTGTTTCCACGACCAAAAAACACCAGTAAATAAGACAAGCGCAACAGTCATTCATCACAGCTAAGGAAATACTTCTCTAACATAGAAACAGAACATCCTACTAATATATAAAAATGAAATCTTATCAGTGTGTTTGTCTCTTTGTTGCTCGATCACACCCAAGCCACTATAGCAATTGTGCTGAAACTTCGCATGTATATAACACGGAAGTCCTTTTAACACTTAGCCTATATTTTTACTATTAAAACTCAATAAAATTGATGTTTTTTAAATATTCTGTCTTAACCGCGGGATCAATCGTATTAGTCTACTAAATGTAGAATTAATTTATTTTGTTGAATATAAGTACCAATCTCTATTTTATTTTCTGAAACAAACAAAAAAAAATCCTAAATATTCACTTTAAATAAAAAATTTAAGTAAACCTTACAAGACATTGAAAGCACTTGCAATTATTTTATTGCGAAAAAAAATCGTAAAAAAAGCTCAACCGGCAGCAAGGATTTAAAATCTTACTGATTTTGAAAAACTAAACAAACTATAGAATAAATTATCTATTGTCCTGTAAGTAAAACAATAAAATAGAATCAAATAGCCAAAGCTATTATTTATGCTTTTTAGATAGGATTACTCAATCTAGATATCATAGTCTGAAAATTCAAAAATGACACCTGGACACGGGAATGGAACCTGAGATCTTTGGCTTAGTATGCCAATGCTCTAACCACTGAGCTATCCAGGAATCGTCCTATGCTCAGGGATTCGGTAGTTGGCTTATTCCTGCCACTTGTACAATTATTATAATTGTAAGGGATTGCATATTAAGAATCAAATAGCCAAAGCTATTAGTGGCAGCATTAAGCCAACTACCGAGTCGAAGGTGGCTGCGTTATCTGATAGCTCGTAATCTTAATAAAAAATCACACATTTGTAGCCGACAATTTCCGCACGTCCATCATAGATTCTGCCTTAAAATATGAGTGAAGAATGATCCTGAGCACGGGACGATTCCTGGATAGCTCAGTGTTTAGAGCATTGGCATACTAATCCAAAGGTCCCGGATTCGATTCCCGTGTCCAGGTGTCATTTTTCAATTTTCAGACTATGATATCTAGATTGAGTAATCCTCACTAAAAAGCATAAATAATAGCTTTGGCTATTTGATTCTATTTTATTGTTTTACTTACAGGAAATAGGTAATTTATTCTATACTTTGTTTAGCTTTCAAAATAAGTAAGCTTTTAAATCCTTGCTGCCGGTTGAGCTTTTCTTACAATTTTTTTTCGCAATAAATTAATAGCAAGTGCTTTCAACGTCTTGTAAGGTTTAATTTTTTTTTTAAGTGAATGTTTAGGATTTTGTTTAGGGAGTATATTAATTGCTTACTGAACAAAACAAACAATAAAATGAATATATTTTAACCAAATAAACCTATATACGGAATCATAGGCTTATGGAAAATTTCATTTTGGGGTAAGGGGGTTTCAAAATCATAGGTTTTAGACAATATGATGTCAAGACTTACTAATAAACCCTAAGAAATAAGACTATTATTATTTTTTACAGTAATGGTGTGTAAAAGGGGGGAGAGGAGGAGACAAGTAACAAAAAAGTTGGTGACCTGGTGGTCTAGGGGTAAGGTGTCAGACCTCTGTGCTGAGGGTCCGGGGTTCAATCCTAGGTCCCGGCACAGATTTATCTGATTGCCAAACCTTTGCTTCACCTCTGACAAGATGTATATTAATCACAACTTGTGAATGTGAGGAATGCCAGGCCTCCACTGTGGTTCGGATTCCACGTTAAACTGTAGGTCCTCCATTTCATCTCACAATCACCCTACCATTGCACATTAGCGTAAGTGCGTATAACCCGAACGGGTAGTAAGACGCGGTAATAATAATAATAATAATAATAATAATAATAATAACAAAAAAAATTTTAAGGACTTTCTACCCTCCTCTCCCCCAGTTAATGTTAGAAAATTTGATGCAGCTAGAAGCGATTTGAGGTGCTCCTCGTGTGGAGATTATTTGAAATTATATTATTGTAACAGTTTTTTAAAAGATTGTTCCCCCAGATTTTTTTTTAAATTTAGAGACTCCTAGAGGTTATTTGAAGTAGTCGTCTCTCAGCAAATAAAAATAAATGGTACGGCAGACCGCACAGACTTTCTCTCTCTTTCTATAAACTCGTAAGATTTCTGACGGAATAATGTACATTGTATCATCACCACTCCACATAAGAACACGCATAAAATAATATACAATGATATATAATCAATGAGAAAAGAGGCGCATCTTTGTCCGCCTAAGAGCATTTCAAACAGTTTAATGTTTTCCACAAGGGTCAACACTTCGTATTAAAATTTCGATTTCTGGTTAAAATTTTAACATTTTATAAGGTGTTGCAGATCTTCAAGTCATCGCATTGATATTTAATTATTCATTTATACATTTTGACCAATAAAAAATGTAAATATTGACTATTGAGTCTAAAATGGAGATAGATCATTGCTGTGCAAACATTTCTCCTAAGAGCTTTAAGGAAAAATAACATACTTTTTTTAGATACTTACTTATATTTAATTACTCTATGGCATTGGAGAATTATTGCGTTAAGACTTAAGTAGTATATGTTTACAACTAAAGCTCACAAAATTGTATTAATATATTTGCAAATATCTCAGAAACTGTTGCTTTTATAAAAATATATGTCAAATAAAAGTTTTTTATTTCTAATAGTCCTACAATTTTGCAATGATAAGTTGTTTAGTTTCTCAAATAGTTGTGGAGATACGGAAATTAACGCTTCTGTAAAGTACCCTAAAAATCATTTTCATAGGAAAATGAAAATAGCCAGTTTATTTATAATCTTAATCAACGCCTAGATACGAATTTTAATCAAAATCGTTTGAGCAGATTTTGAGAAAACCAAATTTTTCTCTTTTCGCCCTTCAGTAAACTACCCTTAATTTTAAGTTTTTATAGACACACAGACAGACGGCATTGCAAAGACTATTTTTTAGGGTTCGGGGGGTCATGAGACGTCGACATCCATCAACATTTCAGGTTAGTTTTTTTTACGGTCGCAATACTTAAACTTTAATGTCCAAAAAGTTAAAAAAATTCATATAATTGCGTATAGATTGAAAGTTATTGATTTTATAAAAATATGTTTCGGATAAAATATCTGTATTATAAATATATATACATATTTGTAATGCTAAGTAATTTCATATCTCAAATAGTTTCGGAGCTATTATAAAAAATGTTAATTTACGCATCAGACCGGAGCCCTTAAAGCCATTTTGCCGAAATATTGAGAGTAGCCATTTTGTTTGGAATATTTATTAATGTTCATAAATGAAATTTAATCAAAATCGTTAGAGCCGATTTTGAGAAAATCGACTTTTTCTCTTTTTTCCCTTCAGTAAACTACCCTTAATTTTAGGGGTAGATATCCAATTCCAAAAACCCCTCGGGGCAACCCTATGAAAACCCTAGATATCAAGTTTCAGCTCAATCGGTAAAATAGTTTAGGCTCTAGTTGGAGGTACAGACAGACAGACAGACAGACGGAAATTCAAAAACCACTTTTTCGGATTCAGGAAGTCATGAAACGTCAAAATTCATCAAAATCTCGAGTTGGAATTTTTTGACGATCACCATACTTTCTCTACCTGTAAGATAGAGAGAAAGTAAAAAAGGTATGCCTATAAAAGATATTTTAAGAATTTAATATTTGAATTAGTCCTCATCCAGATTTTTTTTAAAATTTGGAATGCCCTAGAATCTATTTATAATTATTTCGCCTGAACATTTTTTGAATATTAAATGCCTTTAGAAGCTATTTGAAGGGGTCCTTCCGGCAAATTGTTGACAATTGAATGTCTCTTTAAGTTATTTGATGTTTGGTACAAGGCCATCTTTAAACTTTATACTAAAAACCTCGGAAAATTTCGGGAGAGAGGTTTGAATCCCTCCCTACACCCATGAACGGGAGCATGGAACTAATGTACAGCTGGAAATGTTGAAGATGTTGATCATCCTATAATTTTTCCTTCATAAATAAAGAAAACAAGGTCTCAAAATGTTAAGTTAAAACTTACTTGTCTACTAATAACTCTTCCTACTGCCGGAATTATCAAAAAAGTGCCAAACAAATTTATCAAGCACCAAAAAGTGATGAAAATACTTGTTTTACCTGTGATGGAACTGACAAAGATGACTGACAACCAACGCCAGTGTTGGTTTCACTAGAAGGGTCAAGGATTTACTTACCGAATGCATTTTTATGCCTTTTTTGCACGGATCCTGACTCTGATGAGAGATTATGACCTTTTTTTCCCCCCAAAGAGTGGTTTATTGATCATGTTTAAATTATTTACATGTCACAACATTTGTTTATTTATTTAAAAGTAAGTTTAAAACAAGCAAAATACCAATTGGGTTTTTTAGGTCTTAGCTAATTGATTATAGTTTTGCTATAAAATGCAAATTTATACTTTATATGTCCTCAACAATAACTAAATATTTTTCAAAAGTAAACATAACTTATAAAACAATATTTTTTTATATTTTTAATATCTTTACTAAAATGTTAGAATATTTTGAAACACTCTTTAGAAGTATTGCAAAATTAAACGGGTGCTTCAAAACACAAAAAATATATGGTTTTTAATTTTACTCCTCAAGCTACATTTATACTGTGGACTATCATTTAAAAAGGCTTTAAAAACACAAGCATATACCTTAATAAGATATTAATGATTTTGTAACATTTATTTATTACTTCATGTAGACGTTAAAGGCAATTAACCTTAATACCGCGAATTTACCCGTGTTGGCCCTATAAGACTTACATTATCGATAATTTTATGAAAAACAAAATAATTCCCCAATCATATAATCTATAGTAGGTTACAAAAGTTTGCAAAATAGAATTATTTCTGTAAAACCTTGAAAACATAGGGGATTTTTTTGTGAAAAAATATTGATAGCTATGTTCTATCATATGAGATACTTTCAAAATGTATTAGCCAATATTCAGTGTTGGATCGTGAGCTATTGCCAGGGCAAGCAATGTTTGACAGGACTGTATTAATAAACTGTTCCCTCCCCTTCACGATCTATTTGACCAAACACACACACAATAATGCAATACACGAATGTATGTTTCCTAGCTTTAAAGGTCATTTTATACTGCATGAGAGAAAACCAATTTACAAGAGATATATTTTTTTCAAGCCTTGCTTTCCTCGGTAACAACCCAAGATCTGCCTCTGATTATACATCTCGATGACAGAATTCATGTATGCATAATATATAATAGTAAGTTATCTTGATTTAATTTTGGTTCCTGTAAAAAAATATGCAAATTTCACTAAAAGTAAAGTGTATTTTAAACCTTAAAACACTAACTAATTTTACTAAACGTTTCCTATTGAAAGCTTCAAGAAATGTTGAAAATCGTTACTATACATTTAGAGCTTTGATAACATTCAAAGTGGAACTGATGGGGAGGCTAAAAAGAAAGGCTATAAAATGGCAATGAAACAAATCCAAGGCGATCACTAGGTTCTGTACCCTGTTTTATTTTATTTTATGGTCTTATCTTTCTTTATTCCCCCATACCTGGATGCCTCGTGTCAACCATGAGCCATCCTACAAGGAAGAGGGAAGACATTTTTATGTTCCTCGTCGCTTGCTTGGAAAGCAAGAAAGACATTTCACTGCGTTGAAGTTCCTGAACAATCTTAGTCCCTGGTAGAGGCGAAAACTTCGAGAAAAAAAAACTTTGAAGTCAACTTACATAGACTATCTGTTAGTGAAAACTTTTTATTCAAAGTAATGAATGGGAAGAAATTGGGGAAAGAGGAGGGAGGGGGGATAAATAAATGTGTTCCTACGCACATTTGAACATCCAATAAGATTGGGGGAAATCAGGTTTATGTTTTGTTTGTTTTAGGTTTCGTTTTGATGATGAAGTTTTAAAAAAACAAGTAATAAGACACATTAATTGCCTCACAAAACTTTGTCTATTTATTTTCTTTTTAAATAAGAAGACTCAATCAATAGTATAGAACTACATTAGCATAAATTTGAAATTAAACTTGTTTCATTGGTCAAGTACTAAAAAGATAAACATTAGGAGTATTTTGAACGCGATAAGAATGACTAATGTAGTATTCATAAGTACATTATTTATATAATTTAATAATCGATTTTAACATTAAGTATAAAACATTAATGGTTATGTTCTAGTTAACTTCAATGCACTTTGCTATTAGAAAGTTTTCTGATTTACTATCGCAAACTTTTCTTTAATAGATTTAGGAAAATTAAACTTTTGTAATATCAAAATCTAATAATATTTAAAATGGTTTATTTGTGTTATAACTTTAAATTTTTATATAATAATGTTAAGATATCAACTAAATTTTCTTAGTACAATTTAAATGGTTTGATATTATTTGCTAAATTTAAATACTTTAAAATTATTCTTTGACATTTTATTAAAAAAATTTCATTTCTTGGTATGTACAAATAATCTCATTTATATTTCCACTATTATTACTCAAATACAAAAGTAGCAATTTGAATAAGATTATCTTTGAGACCTCTTAAACTAAAGTGTATATTATATAAAAAAATATTTTTTGCAGTCAAAATGATCAGATTGCTATTTATTGTTACTTTTATTAGTGTTATTTAATATGTATTAATATTATCTATCAAAAGGACAGCTGTAGGTCACATTACTTTGCGTAAAAATAAGCTAAAATAGTTTTAGTAACTATTATAACTGTAAAAAAAAATCCTCCTCATTTGAATGTGACTGTATATAATTTCTTGAATAGTTGACACCTCCCAACCACCAGACAGCGTGGTAGTAGCACTCTGGATGTTAATGCAGTACCACTTTATACAACCAATAAAATTGGATCCACGGGACTAACGAATGGGTTATAAAGAAGCAATGAAAAGGCTTCAGATACCATGAAAATTCCAAAGAAGACTTGTTTCTAGGATATAAACACTGGGATGGAAAAAACAGAGAAAGAAATAGTTTATCTTTAAAGAAAAAGAAAAAAAATACCTCGGCAAATATTGTGCACTGTGTATCTTACGGATGATTTTTAACTATTAACTACTACGTCACTGTATAAGTGGTTACGTGGTCTGAGGTACGGGTCTCGTAATAAATTGGGTTACTGAAATTCGGATGGGTGTATTTGGGGTGGTTTTATTACATCCCTTCACGCAAATGTGATTACATTTTATCTAAATTATTCCTTAATCATCTCTACCCAATTAATGTAAATATGCATATAGCCCAAATGGGTAGTAATAAGCGATTAACTACAAAAAATAGCTATATGTTTATATTTTGGTCTTAGTTAATTTTATTATATAGGACTTATACGTTCAGGATTTAATTCAAACTAATTTTCTTTTCTGGCTCGAGTCGACTGAAAGAAGTAAACTTTAGCTCAACTTAAGTCCAAAAATATTAGTTTTAATTTTTCATAAACTTTTTAAAATTCTTATATACTCAATTTTATCAATATTATATTCGCCTACATATAATATTTATCATAAACTTAAATTTTAGGTAAAATATAAAACCATGAGCGAAAACAAGTAATATTTCTGGTTTACGTAGTGAAGTAAATATTTTTGGAACATTAACTATAATTTCATCTTTAATCGTAAATAGTGCACTTCGGTGGTCGATTAGTCTAGGGCGTCGCTCTATTTGTGTATTGGACTGCCGATGACGGGGATATTGGGATTCGAATTCTGGAGGGGTTTACTGATAGTGGTTTTTACTAAATGGTTTTCACACTCCCCTCCATGCCACTGAGGGTACAATTCCTCTAAATTCCACTTTCCTCATCTCTAAACACATTAACGTAATTAGTACATAGGCGTGTAACACGAACGGTTTGAGACGCGGGGACAAAAATAAAAGTCAACCTCTTAGAGAATGTTGGCTGCTCGTCAAATGATTCCAACTGACATAATTCCTGACTGAAGTAAGTGAG
The DNA here is from genome assembly GCA_902155825.1 of Timema genevievae. Taxonomy (NCBI): domain Eukaryota; kingdom Metazoa; phylum Arthropoda; class Insecta; order Phasmatodea; family Timematidae; genus Timema; species Timema genevievae. The sequence goes on along the minus strand of CABFWO010000158.1, from coordinate 100,065 downwards.
TGAGACCATAGAGACACGGGGCCTCGTAAGACCAAGACCAAAGTCTTGACACGACACAGGCTGATAAGACCAACTCTAAAGACCGCGCCCAGATGCTTTTAATTGCAGCCTGGACCGAGGTCTGACGTGCTTCTGCCAGGGTTTCTCTACTCAATAATGGCCAAGGTTCGCGAAGGGGATGAAAAGGGTGGGGGGGAGGTGCGAGGGGTGTTTGAAGGAAGGAATAGGGGTTGGGGGGAAGAGAGAGCGTTCCGAGATTGAAAACGGGAAGAGACGTCCTTCAACAAGATCCTCCATCTTTGTCTCTCACTAGATTTCACTGAGTCCATCCCCATGGGTAAAGGCGAGAAGCAAAACCCCACCTCTAGAATCCCCTAAGGGAGTGTTTTGGTGGGTGTATGTCTCTCTCTCTCTCTCTCTCTCCGACAAACAGGCCTGGAAGCACGTCCTTCTGGTAGGCTGTGTAGTGGCATCTCCGTGGGGGCTACCGCTGGCTCCTAACGAGGTGTCTTTGTGAGGGGTAGCTGCTGCTGCTGCTGCTTAATGGCGAAAAGGGAAGTCCAGAAAATGAAGCTCTCCCGACGAACACTGAGAGAGGAAAATGTTTTGTATGAAAAGGGTGGAGGGGGATAGTATTTTTGAGGACTCCTATTGAGAGAGGTTGACGAAATGTCGAGTGGAAGAAGAATAAGGGTGAGTGTGAGGAGGGTGGTAAAGGGGGGAGAGGGTGAGAAGAAGAAAAAGATGTGACATAGCGTTAATATCTATGTTTTGGATTCAGCAGTAGTGTCCTGCGGACAGTTTTCGTCCCTCTCTCTTTCTAAGCTTCTGGACGCCTGGCGTCATATTGTCCGAAGTTTCGCGGCTATAAAATCTGACGAGTCTAGGAAAGAGAAAGAAATATATGGAGGCTGACGCCTTCCCCCCCCCCTTCCCCCCCGTCCGTCTTACTTTTGTAAAGAAAGTGTTTGTTCGGTATCTAGACATTGAACTTATACGTCAACCCCCCCCCCC
>CABFWO010000158.1:22188-88958 GCA_902155825.1 Timema genevievae | reverse complement strand
GAAACAAATTTAAATGCGTTGAAATTGGAAGGAAATCATGTGGGGATTGTCTAATCCCCCAGCCCACCCCCTACCACCACACAAATGTTTCCTCAATTAAATATTTACTGTCATTTAGGTTTACTGAACTCTTCCGCAGTGGGGGAGGAAAAAAAGTTTCCTCTTCCTGATAGTAACTTTTCTAATTCTCTATTTCATTGATGTTGGTTGCAGTTAGACTGGGTAATTTAGACTCGATGGTTAAGGTGGGGAAGGGGGATGGTCTAAAGCAGTGGTTCCCAAACCCAGGGTAGCGACCCAAATAAGGTTGTTACTGAGGTTCGCGGGAAGGTCTCGATAAAAATTTAATTTGTCAAAAATTATGAAATATTGCGATTACAAATTAACTATGATACTCAAAATTTATGAAGGATTACTGAAATCTGACAAAAGCAAAATGTTGTGAAAAAGCATTCATATATACTTGACATCCGTTCGAGCCTATCACGTCCGATTCTCCAAGGTACCTCCCAACATGGAGCTTTGCAATACCAACTCTACAATACGGGCTACCAGCGTTTTACACTACCTGCTGCGCTGTGATGGGCTGACTGGGCTTATAAACCAGTCATTTTGTCTCCATCCCTTTCTCTGTCGCGTTGTATAGCATGTTCTCTCTCTTCACAATACAGAAAGGGACAAGAAATATAAGTGCTGGGCACACGTATCTCTTTAATGAGTGCGAGAGCATTGCAAAGCTATTTTCCAGGAGTATGGGGACCGTTGGCACACCTGAGGACTCAGGGTCTTGCTTTATTTCAGTCTAGTCAATAACTAGTAAGTTTATTAAACATATATTTTCCTTTGTTAAACTAATTCAGGAGATTTATAGAAATTAAGTATTTTATTGTAGCAAACACCAAACAAGTGTATTTTTCTTAGGCCCGGAAAACATGTATGTTAGTAAAGAAGGGAGGATGGTCTGTGTTTAATAAATAATTAACTAAAAGTGGGAGTATAAGGAACGCGAGTTAAGGGCAGTTTTTTTAAAATATAGAAAAACATATTTTTGGCCAAAACAAATCAAATACTACTCCAGCATAAATATAGAGTTTAATTTTCATGTGATGATATCAACAGTTCTCGAGTATCTGTTATAAGCATAGCGGCATTAGGTGAGAAACGTTTTAAATGAAGAGAAAAAGTTGTCATTAAATTCCAGGACACTCTTGACAGATGTTCAACAACTGTTGATATCACAACGTGGAGAAAATTACACTTAATGTTTCTACTGGAGAAATATTTTATTTATTTATGCTAAAAAAAATATTATACAAAAATTGTAAAAACACTAACCTTTATTCTCGTTCTCTACATCCCCACCTTTTTAAATATTTGCAGTTAGTTAAATAATGTCTATAATAAATAGCCTTACTTGTTAACATTCATATTAATTTTATTGGGGTACTGAAAAATAATAATGATGCTTCTATTATTATATTTTTTTACTAAACATCAAATGGTGAACGTCAAATCTTTGATTGTATTACTATAAACTTATTAATTTATTAAATACAATAGGTTTTGAAAGAGATTATTAAAAGAATTAATCTTTTTATGCTTATAGTATTTAAAAAATATTTTAAATCTAATTATAAATAATGTTCACTAGAAATTAGGTATACGGGCAGTATATAAAACTTGTTTCTTATTTTTACCAACTATGTAAGGGATAAAGCAACTCCTGCAGTTACCTAACTGTACATGAATAGCGAAGCTTGGAAGATGTGAATTATATTTAGGCTACGGATATAGCCGTATTAGGTATCATATTCATAAATTTGAAACATGACACCTGGACATGGGAATCGAACCTAGAGCCCTTAAACTATGCCTTAAACAGTGTTTTTCACAGTTCTGGTGACGGAGGATCACCAAATTGAATCCATTCACATTGGGGGATCACCCTAAGCGTAGGGGTGGAGGGGGTGGCTGGGTTGACAATCATGCAGGAAAAAACATTTTCGCGCAAATCCAATACAAGACAAAAATTAATTTATTAACTTAATTTTGAAAACAGATACCATATAATTACTTTTAATGAGTAAATAACCATCTTCGGTGTCTGCATGGTCTAAGGTGCTACTCTCGCAGTGGAATAGACCACCGATGACGGTGATATCATTATTCGATCCCGGTTGTTTGTAATGAGGGTGGTTTTTCCTAAATGATTTCCCACTCTATTTTTCTCTCTATTTTCAAGCAAATGCGGATACACTTCCTTTAAATTAAACCTTCCTCATCATTAACCCATTGGCGTAATTAGTACATAAGCTTTAACTCGAATAATTAGTAAGACGCAGTGCTAAAAGTAATAAGTAACAGTTGTTTTATAATTTTCAAGATTCTAAACCAAATAATTGTTTATAAATAATTGTACGTATTTGTAAACTTGATTAAAGCTGGTACTGCCTTCCTTTTTTATGCTATTGTGTCTACCGAGGAAATAGATAGAGCTCTGTATGAATATTTCATATTTAATCCTTTGCGTTTTAAACTTATGGATTATAATTATATGTGATTAACATTGTTTAATTTATTACTAGCCACCCGTTTAGAAATCAATTGCTTAATTTATTATTGTGAAATGTGTCTCATTGGTATATGTTGGACAATGATTGCGAATAAGAATAATTTTTAGTGGCCATCAAAATCTGGGAGGCGCATTTCAAATAGTAGATCAAATGTTTACTCCTATAAAAGTGGGAAACCCTTTCTCGATTGAAGATTACATTATAAATCAAAACATTATATATAATTTTCTGTTTTTTGGGGCCTCCTATATGATTTTCGGTCACCAAGTATTCATGCACCTTATTTGGTTAGGGGATACCTGCCTGCAAACTTTCATATTCTTAGATCTTCCGGGCTTTGATATTTTTTGACTTTGTTTGAAAAAACATTTGGGGGCCCCCGATTTGTATTCCTGCACCCTTTTGGGATAGGATCTCTCTACTTGAAAATGTTCAATTTCCTAGGTCTACTGGATTTCTAAAGTATTTCGACTTAGTTTTTCTGAAAACCCCCAAGCCCCATTTTGGAGGTTCCCTTAGAAATTTTCTTTCACCAAATATTCCTGCACCTTATTGGGTGTATGGAAAATGTCAGCTTCTTAAGTCTTTTGAGCTTCGAGGTTTTTGAAACTTTGATTTTTTGAAAAGTCTCTCATTTTAAGGGCCCCAAGTTTAATTTTCTGTCATCAAGTATTCCTGCACTCTTGTGCGCTAGGTACAGCCTGCCTGCGAAATTTTAACTTCCCAGCTCTTCTAGGTCTCAATAAAATGTCTACTTTTTTTAATCCTCCAATTTCGAAGGCCCTAATAGAAATTTTTGGTCACCGAGTATTTTTTATTTCTTTTGGGCTAGGGACTACCTGCCTGAACAATTTCAGCTGCCTAGGTCTTCTTGGCTTAGAGATTTTTTTTTCAATTTTTGCTTTTTGGAAAACCCTCCTCTACTCTCATGGTAAATTTTGGAAACTGTGCATATCTGCACCCTTTTGGGCTTGGGGATACTTGCCTGCAAAATTTTAGCTTCCTAGGCCTTCTGAGCTTTGAGATATTTTTAGCTGGAGAGATGAGCTAGTAATTATTATTATGGGACGCTATTACCAGACTTCCTGGGATCCTGCGGACCAATTTATAGGCCACCGTGGCCCACCATTGGCTTGAGAACCAAACTCTGAGAAACACTGCCTTAAACTATGAGTGAAGATTGACCCTGAGCACGGGACGAAATCTGGATAGGTCACTGGCAGAATATTGACGAGCTAAGCCAAGGGTACCGGGTTCAATTCCCGTGTTCAGGTGTCATTGTTTCAAAAATTACTTAAACAAATATGTAAAGTTTAATAGGCTTATTAAGTACTTGCTAGATAAATATCTGTGTTTGAAAAATCAAACTATGTTAATAATAATATTACTTAACGATATCATTGTTTTCGCTATATAAGGTGCTAGTTATTCTCTCGATGAACTGGATTGCTGGTTGAAGGTGATGTTGGGGTTCGAATCTCTGTTGGATGCACCATAGATGGTTTAGCACATGTGATATATCACTCAAAGGTTTCCACCTTTTTCCACACTAAACATACATGTACAGATGCATTTACTTTAAAAAGTATATCAATAATTCGATTAGCCCATTTCCTGTAGTTGAAATTACGAGATAACGACTGAACTATTTGACACGAACATTCATTTTAAAGTTTAGTGGGTCTGGAGTGTCAGCTAAAGTAACGGTTACATATTGGAAGCGATCGTGCTCAAGTGACCGGGATTGGAAGCAACCAATCAAACATGTTTTTAAAATTTATCCAAGTGAATTAGCTAGGTATTGTAAAAAATAACATGTAAACAAAGAATTAAAACAATATCTAACATAACCTAACTAACTTAACATAACTAACCTAACCTTACTTAACTGACCTATTTTAGCATAACCCAACCTGACCAACTTAAATCTAAGGAATTAAGTGATCCTGCAAGAAAACGGCGCAAGACATACATAGAACCGGATAAAGAATTGATAACATATTCCGGGAGTTTTAAACGAAGAAAGACTTGAAAATATATCTAAAGGCATTAAGCTACTTGAATAAATTAGATTAGAATTTTGTACGTAAGTATTATGGACATTTAACAGTACATTGTACTTATTGTATATAAGAATAAAACTAATTATTAACAGAGATTAAATATCTGCAACTAAATTCAGTAAAGCAATAGGCTAGGTACGTAAAGGGAAAATTTCTCGTAACATAATGTGGTTGTTTCCAAAACGCATGTTAAAAATCTGGTTGCATACAACACGACTTTTGCTTGGCCGCTCTGAACACGGTCATTTACAACCAAAAACCCGTTTTCTCAGCGAATTTCCAGCTTTTATTCTGTGTGGGCAGTAAGTCATCTGTACAATCATTCTTTATTTACATCACCACGGAGACCCTGATTGGTTTATAGTTGTATATTGGTAAATAAAATAGTCATCTTTGGTTACAAATAAAATAAATTTAATTCTTACATTAGTGGTGTGGTGCAACAAAGAGAGCTGGGAGAGGGTCGTCTCTAAATTTATCATAGTCATTGGAAGAGATTATACGTTTTGATTAAAGTTTAACACCAAAAGCTCAAAATTTAAAGAAAGTGTATAGACTTTTACGAGTAAACCTTTAACTATAAAGTCGGATGAAGCCCCATTTTATAGAACTTTTCTCACTAAAATGTTTTGGAAATATTTTAGCACTATAATCTGCAGCCATCGCTGCAATGATCCACAAGTACTGTTTGAAGCCGGTTTTATTTTGTGAGGGAGACACGTGTCTTAGATACAAACTTTTTTTTGCGATCGACATTGATAACTGTTTACTATATTGTTATTGTTATTTTATATAAAGTGATAATATAATAATGAATTATTTTACACAATTTTCCAGGACAACTACTTTTATATCTCAAACCCCATAAGGACCCCCAAATACTTCTTTAATTAATTTAAATATGACAGAGATTTCTTTTAACCATAATCTAAAAGTGCATTAGAAATGTTTCTTGACTGTCCAACAGATGGCAGCACTAACTAAATTTGAGTTAAAATGTGATTTCCCCTCCTTTTCACCCTGTACGCTTCTATAAAAAGTGACAGCTGCAGATTACATGACCTGACATATGTATACGTAAAAGTAGATCTAGTGACCTTTTATTGTTGTCAGATAGGGTTCTTTTTATGACCGTTGGACTGTAGCTTACATAGGGACTCCCATGGTGATCAATTCAATCCTATATTGTTATAACATAAGACCACACTCTCCACAAGGTTGATCGGCTGTCTCGGTAAACAATCTCTAGAGATGTGACCAATGGAGGGGACTTGGGTATGTTTGTACTTCCAGAGACGATAAGAACCCGAGAAGAACCTCATGATCCTGTTTGTGTTGACCAAAGGAGGCTTGGACAAGAAACAGGTTCTTTTGTGTGGCTATTCCAAGCACACACCAGAATAGCGACACATTCTGGATGGAAAGGGGATAAGAGAACGTCGTACTCGAGAATTTTCTACCTCTAGTTTCACCCCCACCACCTTCCTTTTTATCACCCCTCCCCCCCAGGATGGCCGTCGCCAGCGCCCATACGACCATCACCAAGCACTCATCCCTCGCTCTATAAATTGCGATCCTTCTTCTCTTTTAGACTTTGAATTGTAATTAACATTTGGTTCTCCCATTAGTGTAATTAAAGTGCCATCCCATAACGTCGGTTGGTTCTAGGGAGATGGGGTGGTGAGGGGAGTTCTAGGGGATGCTGTTCCGTACCTTATCTTATCTGTACGTCTCCTCCGGCGTTTCCTTACCCTCTCTTTCCATCCACAATTCATTCCTCTCCTTTTAATAGTGTGTCTTTCTCGTGCTCTCCTCGTCGTTCCTTGTTTTCTGCAGGCACTCATCGTCGCCGGCGTCAGTACGACGGTTTGGGTCATCAGGGAGATTCGACCCTATTCCCCCTCCCACTCCTTTAACCTAGCTCTCCGTCTCACCCTAAATATCGTCATCCCCTCCCCTCTTATTTTCGGGGTACGGCCGTCTATTTTGTCCGTCTCTTTCTCACACTTTCTCCTTCTTTCCATCCGACGCTTCACCAGCATCAAATCTCCCTTCGGGCAATGAAACAAACTCAGACAAAGACGGGTGACGAAAAGTTGGGGGGAGACCCGGAGACCTTTTCGTACGTTCGTTGCTTCGAACAAACTCTCTTCGTATTAAAAAAAAAAAAGAATGATTAAAAAAGGGGATTCGGAGTTCAGGAATTGTTTTCTGAATGTGACAGGGCATAGGGAGAAGTAAAAATAAAAACAATTTTATGCATTAAATTAGTACAAAAAAATCATGTAGGAAATATTTCACAAAATAAAAAGGTGCTCTAGGGAGGGAAAAAAATGTGAATTTTCTGAAATATGTTTTCTAATTACTTAAATTTTCTACGCGAATGGAAGATATGAAGGTATAATAAGTAGATTTTTTTTTCTACACCGCTTCTTACTACCCGTCCAGGATGTATGCATTTTAATTACGTTAATGGGGTAGGAATGAGTAAGATATACTTTAGAGAAAATACACCTAAATTTACATGGAGGGAGAGCGTGAAACCGCTTAACACCCGGAGTATATCTGGCTGGGATTCTAAACTAGACATCTCTATTTCTGGCAAACCAGACTGGATGAGCCTGGCATTTAGTCGTCGTGCCCATTAATATACATATACTATATACACAATATATTTTTACTATTTAAATCATACTTATCTTTAGTCCAAACCAAATTTGTTTTTCAGCAATGCAATTCAAAAAGTTAATTATAATAAAAGACACTAAAAACACTCCATAGTGTCAGCTCACAAATTAGTGACCGTGCGGCCACCCTCTGTTGTTGGCGAAGATAGTGCCAACATTTGCGGACAGAGGGTGCCATGTGCTCATAACAGTGAACCTTCCAGCCGCTAATCTCAGTTTTCTAGATCGGGGCTGCAACTTCTTTATTCAAGGATAACATTTTGAATATAGATAAAATACAAAATTAGAGATTGTGTGCTGAGCTAGTTATATGACCTTGTTGCGATGTGTGAATTTGGTTTTTTTTTTGGAGAAAAACATAAACAGATACTTTAATAACACATATTGAAGTTATTATACACTAAATATATGTTTCATTAATTAAATCAGATTTTGTATCTATTGCCCTCTTACTTTTTAATGTAGCCTAAATGGATGAAATTTATCTCTGTTAGAAATGTAAACATAAATATAAAATGTATTCATAATAATTAATTTTTGTTTTTTTATGTATTATAAATTAAATTAATCATACTGTCACAATATTTGCAATTTTTATAGTAAACTAATATAACATAATCCCAAACAAAATGAATGAACCCTAAACAGACGTGTATAATTAATTGCATAATGTAAAATCATAATTCTAAATGTTGTACAAAACTCATATTTTCTTGATCAATAACAACTAGTTTGAATAATTTTATTCAAAAATGTTAAGTCTCTTTAAAATATTTATTGAATTAATAAAGCAAAAACTATTTTTTTAAATCAACATAAATTATTTAAGTCAACTAATTTTTTTTTGTTCCAGACTGAGTGATATGTCATTCTTTAAGATATAATCAAATTGGTAAATCATTATTTTAATAACAACAAAAAGTGAAATTGTAATAAACGTGTACTCTGAAATTTTATTCTCTTAAATTCAATTTGAACAACTGAACTTGTATATTTAATTTAGAAAAAGAAAAAACTTTATCTCAGGAATTTATGCGAGACTATCCCTATATTTATTCTATGTGAAAAAGCGTTTGTATGTATGCGTGCTAGACGTTGGGGGAGAACTTGGAGATTTCAAGGGAGAAGATAGGTGGGAGGGGAGGGGAAAAGGCGGGGGGAATTGGGACAAGAAAACACCGCGAAATCGTGATTGATTTTGCATACGACTCGGATCAGACAGGTTTGAGAAATTGGACGGTCTCTTCTCCTTTGGACCCCCTCCGCCTACCCCCTATCTAGCACGTCATTTCACCCTAACAACCCCTAGCCCCCTCCCCATACGCCCACACCTCGACCAACCCTTGCGGGGGCACACACACCGAAATTCATCTTACAGTAAACCAATTTTTCATATGTAAAGTTTTTGGGCAATAACAACCCATCACACTTTTTTACAAAAACAATTTGATAATATTTTATAAAATGCTCTATCACTCAGCATACAACTAAAGAATAAACACACAACAGATTTGTTTTAGTCATATGTAATTTATTACTATCATACAAGTCTACATTAAATATTTATTATTTAAGTAATAAACTTGCAACGTCATTATTCTACTGATTAAAAATACATTAGTGATAATTATTAATAGTTTGATTAGTATTGTAAAACTAGAGAGTACATTTTTTTAATTGATATAGTTAAAGATTCTAAATACAATTAAAATTAAGTGCTAGCAATTAATTATACATTATATATATATATATACATAGAAATTCAATATATATGCATAGATATATATTGAAATTATATTATATATAAGCATAAAAATGTACATGCATAAATATATATATACATAAATATATATTGAATTTATATATGATATATCAAAATTATATAAATGAAGTCAATTAAATAAATTAGCATACAAACCGAATAGGTAGTAAAATATGGCACTAAATAAATAATTTTAATTCAGAGTTCTTACCCTTAAATTCTACAATATTATTCAAACTACTAATAATAATATTACTTTAGTCTTTTTTAAATAGTAAGATGCGAATTTCACAAGTTTTTAACTTAAATTTAATCCCTTTTAAAGGTAGTAACTTGAAATACCGCGCCCTCTTCACAAAAAAAAAAAAAGTCAATATGTTACTTCTACATTCATTGAAATTCGATAATTAATCACCGAAGCGTTTTACAAACTCTTTAAAGTTCTGTAGCGCCTTCATTCTTCCAGAAAAATATTCCGGAAATTATCCAATAAAGGGTTTCCCTGAAGCTTTAACCGATATTTAGTGGTACAAGGATATACTCTACATACTATCTTAAGAAAAGGATTAGGGATATTTATGGTCGTTATATTATTAGATGGTGGTGTCGCTTACATTTTCTTTTTAACAATTTATTTGCAATTTCAGAAATTAAAGTAATCTAACATAAATAGCCCCAAATTGTAGTGAGATACTAAAAAATACAACTTAATAATTCTCAATAACAGCTAAGAAATTAAAAATACTCGTTAATATATGGCTTAGAGCTTACTTACACATTTAAGTAAAGGGTACATTATAGCTAGTCTTATAAACTTTATGAACACCATCTTAGATCAATTTTTTATTTTTAAATTTACAGCACCATCAACACATTTTTTAAAGTTTGTATTTAATCCCTTTCTTAAAATATTATATTAATATTATTATTTTTTTACTTGACGTCTGGAATATACGCATGTAATACTCTAATTGGTTTAAGATGAGATATGTATAATTTAAAGATAGTGTAACCACGTGGAGTGAGAGGGGAAAACCATTTTAGAAAATCCACTTTCTGTGCACCCAGCTGGGAGTTGAACCCTGACCTTCCTGTCACCAGCAAAACAGACTAAATGAGCTTGATATTTAGCCCACAATAAATCGTAAGTTTGTTATTATATTTATTATCTGAGGCGTCACTCTCGCAATAGACTAGACTGCTGAGGATGGGGAGATTGGGGTTTGATCCTGGTCGGGTGTATTGAATATGGTATTTCCTAAATTGTGTTTACCCTCCCTCCATGCAAAAGCTGGTATAATTACACTAAATTTAACCTTCCTTATACTTAGCACATTAATGTAATAATTACTGTACATGGGCGTACAACCCTAAGGGGTTGTAAATTTTTTTAAATATGTATATAGGCCTAAATTAAAGTGTGTTCAAACCTATCATAGTGGTTTACAAAACCCTCCTTTAATTCTGATGTGAACTTTATTCTGTTATTATTATTATTATTATTATTATTGTTATTGTTATTATGATTAGGGTTTATCGGACCGTCGACACAATGAGGTGCCTCAAATAGAAATTTTGTTTGTTTTAAGCCCAACGTCAAGCCGAGAAGTAGCAGCAACTTTAGTCCTTATCAACCAACTTCCAGCAGTAGGTCAGCCACTGTGACATCGTACCGGGCGGAAGGTAAGAAGTTCTCCCGAAATAAACGTCTGTGTTAAAATTTCAAATGTTAGTGGCTGATCTAAATTTATAATAACACATATCTTTATTATTTTGTTTTGGTTGTGTGTGTATGTTCTACGTCTTACTACCCGTACGAGTTAAACTTGATTCACGTCGTGTTAGCCGAAAATAGAAAGAAGAATCTGTTTTAGTGGCGCAGCAATTTACACTGTATGTTGACCCGTGATGCATTGCAATGCAAACTTACAACAGTTGCTTATAAACCTATTTTATTTTCTAAAGGATAAAAAATATATTTTATATTATTTTCAATATGGATGTTTTTTAATTATAACTCTTTGCCGTGGAACAGTCCACAACATCGATACACATGCTTTATATTAACGGGTAATTCCAAATCTTCTCACAAAAGAAAAATTAAACTGTCTGCTTGCTTCCAGCTCTACAGCGCATGCGCACTGATTCGAAATGGTTTGTATTGGGATGTTATTGGTTCTATTGTGCCGATGATCTTAGACAGAGCGGACGAAGTAGAGCTTAATTTAAATTTATCAGAACAGGTTGCGCCGATGAAGTGGAAATCTTGTGATTGGTTTAGAGCTCGTCACGTGACCCCGTTTCTGTTCTGCACTTGTTTCTCGGGAGAGTGTGGGAATACACGGCTATCCGCATATTTACACTAGTGGAGCAGATATGAGGAGGGTAAAACTTAAAGAGGAAATTTAACTGAATTTGCATGTAGGGAAAGAAATACATAATTTGAGAAATAAAATTGTCTGTGCACGTGGCCAGCCAAGATTGAAACCCCTACCTCCTCGTTACTGTCCAACCAGACTAGACGAGCTTGAAGTTTCATCCACTTGCACATATATACGAGTGATTTATATTATGAGTTTCCGAAATGGAGGACAAAAATAAGTCAAACAGGTTTTTTTAAATGTATGCTTTGAAAACTTAAATTAAGTCATAGTTCTGAATTATTTTAGAAATACTTCCGTCATTAGCTCGTAATATTTAATTTGTAAACATTAGATAACTATAATTATTAATATTAATTATATTTGTTTAGGAGTACAGGGTGCCCATAAATAATTAACTACGTTATCAGCTTTAACAAATTCGATATTTTAAGAGCCTATCTCAAAACTATTTGTGGTAGTTTACTAAATCACTCAAAAATGTCTTGAATTGTTTAAATAACTACCGTAAAACGTTTTAATATTTCTCCTAAAACAATGAATTTATTAATACTTTTAATGGGTTGAATGTCCACCTTATATAATAATGACATGTTTTAATTAATATTCAAGGTGGTAATTTATTAGAAACTTTACTTGGTTTGTCTTTTATCTACCAAGATACCTTCTAAATACTTTCATGTCTGTCCGTAGTAGGCCTAGTTGATGTCTACTTTCGTCATCCTTTATAGCCAAGATCAATGGATTAAGCCTTTTTATGGGATTGTCTTCGAATCCAATATTTATTTTGTTTACGGCAAGCTCTCACGGCCACGAGACTGTTCTTACAGTACCCCACAAAATAACCCCGTGCATGGTCTTTATATAGATTGAAACATAAACATCTACAAGTCTAAAAAAATGCTAGAGAGAGAAAGGGGAAAAAACTTTCTCTTCCATCATCACTCGACAAAACTTTCATCAAACAATCTGCAAAAGAATTTAGTCCATCATTATTTAAAACGAGCTTGCCTATGTGAAAACAGGGCATGATGGAGCCGACAAGCTTTTTTTTTTACCTTTTATTTCTTTTTTTCTTTTTCTTTTCAACTTGTTGTGTGAGAGATGTCTTGTGTATATTACGAAGCTAACTTATATAAGAATTTCGTCATTATAATATTATACAAGGAAGAGTTGTATATATCTATAGGAGAAACACAGAAAAAAAGTTGTTAAACTTTTTAACCGGGGAAAGAAGATGAAAATATAAAACAACACAGAGCTGAAATAAAAGGGTGGGGCATTGTGGGGAGAAGAGAGCGTGTGGGGGGTGGGGGGCGAGTAAAAAAGGGGGTGGAAGGAAATACTCGTGTTGATTTTAAAGCGAAAAAAGATAAAATAGGCTTAAATATAATAACGAAGGAAATAAGAATGCAGCTTTCGAAATGAGGAGTTTAGCAATGCCTTGAAAGAAAAAAAAAATTAAACATCCACATAAAGCCCTTCAGAAGCTTAAAAATATACATTAAAAATTCTATAAAATCTATTTTTACGTGTTATGTGATTATTAAAATGATAAAACATCTAAAGCATAGGTATTACTAATTAATAAAAATATATTTATTACTTAACTACAGTATTCTAAGCATATTTTAACGAAATAATAATATTGTTTACTTTGTGATTCCGTATTTTAATTATATATCTTTTCAAATATTCAATTTTTATTGTAATAATAATATTCATAAACCAATAAGCTTTATGTGACCTAAATCAATAGACATTTAGACTAAATATCAAGTTCATATGTTCTGACATATTGGTGACAAGGAAGTCGGGGCTAGAGTCCCGGTTGGGTAGACCGAGGATTTTTTCTACAGGGTTTCTCACTCTCCCTCCAAGCTAATTCGGGTATATTTATAAATTCTCTCTTTCTCACTATTACCCTAATAGCGTAATTAATATTGTATATCACAGCTGGATAGTTATGGGCAAAGTGAAAAAAAACTTTTTTATTTTTAAACGGATTCACACAAATTGCTATACTATTTTGCTTGATGTTTGACTCAAAATTTGTACAAAAAATTGTTTTGCTGGGAAATCCATAGCATAAACGGGTCCCCCCTGTTGCTTCTTTCTCCCTAAATTGCAATATGTTTCAATAACAATTATTGCGAAAGGTTTTGGCTTATTTGCTTTGCGAGTTCCATTCGATTCACACGTTCGTTTGAAAACAAAAGAAAAGAAGAAACGAAATCACGTGAGGAGCTTTAAACCAATCACAAGATTACAACCTCGTCGTCGTTGTCCGCTTGCCGCGACTTGAAACAACTTCAGCTTTCCTTTCTCTGAGCGACATCAGCTTCGGAGACCCAATAAAATTTTAAAATCAACTTACTCAATCAAAGTTCATGCGCCTACAAAACGAAATACCAACAGACAGCTGCATCTACTGTGGTGAACATATTTTAAATAACTTGTTAAATGAGAAGTGTGTGTGTGTGTGTGCTTTGTTCATATTTGTTTCATGAAAATATATCGTTTGAAAATATGCATTGTGATATAAATTTTAAACTTATTTTTATTTACCAGAAAATATAACATGTCGCTAATCAGCTGTTTCTATGTTGTGTTGCAAAGCATCCTGGGCCTGTACACACTTATGCTATCCTATGAATCGCTGCGAAGCTCAAGCTGATTATGCTATTTCCGATGAACGTGGAATCAAGCTTTAGAGGTTGCTTTCTAAAGAGCTTTATCCTATTAGCATTTTATTTTAATATGCATGAATTAGCAACTATAATTTGCTATTACGAAAAATACATGTAATTGGTACCTGCCCTTTGCGATTTATGATTATTAATCATGAGCTGTGAGATTTTTATTTCATGTCCGTAGATTTTTTATGGATTTTTATATGGAAGGCATAACGTAAATAAATAATTTTAACCTATATAAGTTCATACGTTTTGTCTTGGTCGTCATGCATCATGTTATATTTTTCTTGTCGACGTTTCAGAGTGCTGTCTGCCCCTACATGTGCGACAAACCTAGATATTTGTCGTTACTCTATGCCAAAGCAATAACAAAGCACTTTATAACTTTTTTTTCCATACCAAAATGATGTGAGTAAACAGTCTCTTGGACGTGTGTTGTCTGAAGACACTTACGGCAGAAATATATCACTCATTTTTTCAAAAATAAATTTTATAGGGATTTCTTTAGTAATATTGACAGCTAGATTGGTTCAGTAATGTGCTTGTCAATATTTTATGTACCCAATCGAATCTAGGGAAAACTTTTTTTGTTCGTAAATAATAAAATGAACATATATGTTTTTATTTAAATTGTCTCAACAGAGATAGTGTTTTATCAAGTGCATTTGTTGTGCGAGGAATGGGAGCAATGATTTTTCCAAAACCCGCTTCAGTGGTCGAATGGTCTAAGTCGTCACTTTAGTGTTAGATTGGATTGCTGATGGTGAGCAGATCGGGGTTTGATTCCCGGTCAGGTCTACTGAGGGTTTTTTTTTTTTTGCTAACGTGGTTTCCCACTCTTCTTCCTCGAAAATATGCGTACAGCCTGAACAGATAATAAGACGTGGTGATAAATATATATATTTATCAAATTGTATCAAATCTTAAGGGTTATTTTTAAACTATATCCAATACAATAATGTTTTAATAAGTATTGTATTGGCAACATTTGTTATACCAGAAGAATTATTATTCGGGAGGCGATTTTTTTTTTACTTTGAATTTAGGGTTTGAGATTAAATACTGACAGAGTTCTTTAGTTTATTTTTATTCAATGAGGTTTCCCACATTCTCTGTATTTATTTTTTTCTTAAGTTCACCCTCCTTAATTTATCCCCTTTAATTTTAGTTGATTTTTTTCATCACGTCTTAGTACCCATTCGGATTATACGCATATATATAAATTGCGCAAATGGAGTAGGGATGAGTAAGATAGAATTTGAGAGAAAATGTTCTTTCATTTGCGTGGATGTATAGTAAGAACCCATTTAGGGTCAAATATCTTAAGTATACCCAATTGGGATCGAAACCTGATCTCTCTGTCATCAGCAATATATTTCAAAACAATAATGACACGTTAGACCGTGCAACCACCGATGTGGTATTGAAAGGTTTGATAGATGGTTTATACATGACTAATTTACCAAATCCAATCCTGCAATTATTTTTATGACTTGTATTAGTTTTGTAAGGCTATATCTTAAAGTTAACTTATTTAAAAAATGTATAGCATATATAAAGTGTGTGATGTTCATTTTTAATGCTCATATTAAGGTGGGAGTGCAGGTAAAGTGAGTTAAGGCCAGTGTTTTTACAGTTTTTACATCAAACTTTTTTTGGCCAAAATGAATTAAATATTGCTTCTATAGAAACATAGAGCTTAATTTTCTTTAAACAGTGATATCAACTTTTGTGAATATCTATTATTAGTGTGGAGGCAATAGATGAGAATCTTTTTAAATAGATCGAAAACTTGTCATTAAATTCCAGGATATCCTTTACAGATATCCAAGAACACTATGTGAAGAAAATTAAACTATATGTTTCTACTAGATAATTATTTGATTTATTTAAAAAAAATAGTTTTTATATAAAAACTGAAATATACTGTCCTTAACTCGCGTTTCCTAGACTTCCACCTTAAAAATATTGCAATTTTCAAAACAACTCTTTTTTTTTTAATCAATATAATACTAAATCCATGACTCTTGCTCTTGAAAATATATTTTGACTATCGTTTCACTCCACTACCAAGAAACGAAGCGTTACTACTCCGAGGAAAACGTCACAGACGCCCCCTTCCATACAAATCAATACTGGCCTAATAGGAGGCAGAATGAACCAGTCTTCCTGGTCTTAACCCATTATTGCTGCATGGCTGACCCCTGGAGCGGGGGGTGAGGAAGACGTAAGGGGTCGTGTTGACCCCTGAGGGTCACAGGGTAATGAAGTGGTCGCTGTGTCTCCACTGATTAACGCGGGACAGCTCCGACTTTACCATGAGGGTTGAGGGGGTGGTGATGCACAGCGTGAAGACTTGCTTTCCTAACAGGACCATGAACGTTGAAATAGGTGCGGCAACGCGTTGATAAGGATCGGAACAAACCGGTTTCAAGAAGTGACTCATAGGGGCGCTGCTGTCTAGTTTAAATAATGCAGGATTATTATTTTGAAGCTGAAACGATGACAACACGTACGTGTAGCTTTATTTTGAACATTTATCGTTATTTTTCAAATATCTTTTCCGTGAAATTTAGTAGAGTTTAGTTAAGATTGTCTTAAAGAAAGCTAATGCTTATACTATGAATTGTATATGGCCAGCGAAGCTAAGAAGATGGGAATTCTGTTTGTTATGAATGTAGTCCCATCATGTATGATGATCGTAAATTTGAAAAATAACACCTGGGCATGGAAATCGAAATCGAAATCGGCATGCGGCTCATTCTTAGCTTTTTCATATTCCAAGCTTCGCTGTTCATGTAAACTTTGTTTACTCTGAAAGGTAGAAAGCGTACCTTACAAAGTTCCACTATGGCGCATCTTATAGAATAGGAGCATTGTGTAGTTCGTCAAGACTGCTACCTTTTAAGGTAAAGGGAGTGTACAGTTAATTGCAACAGCGTTAACTTTCTTTCATTGTTATTCGCTTTCATGTACTATTAAATATTTTACTGACGGCAACACAAAACAGACAGTCGAGTCACCAGTGGCCGTGGTATCAATGGTAGTTCATTGTTAGCCGATGATTTACACACGTCCATTACAGACTCTGCCTTAAACTATGAGTGGAGATTGGCCCTTAGCACGTGATAGATCCTCAGTGGTAAGGCTGTAGGATTCTAAGCCAGAAGTTCTGGGTTCGATTTCCGTGTACAGGTGTCATTTTTCAAATTAATGGATTGATAATTTCAATTTATGATAATATCATCTGAAAACTTTTTATAGATACTAAACCACATCGTTGGGCACGTGGACTAAACGTCAAGTTAATCTAGTCTGGTTTTCCGGTGACGTATAGGTTGGGGTTATTATCTCAATATAAATTTTTTAGGGTGTTTTTATTAACTAAAGGTAAATTCTAGTATATTTAATCTTTATGGTACCTTTTTCATCCCTTCACCAATAGTTTAGTTAGATGCACACAGTATGGATGGGTAGTAATACGCGAAGAAAAAGGTGCAAGCATGGAATTAAAAAATTAAGCTCCCACAAAACCTTTTTGTCAGGGCATGATCTCTTATTTTATAGACACTCATTATTGGTGTATGGAAAACATAATTATTTAATTAGCAAGTATGGTAGCTCAGAAGCCTAAATATAATTGTATTTAGTCTCTGTTATAATATTTTTATATATTACATCAGAGTAACCAAAATCGATGAGGCTATCACTTATCTTATTTTGTTTGTTAATGACACTAGAAGGAAGTTGATCAAAGTTATGTAATAAAATCATTGTAACAACATATTTATACAGCCGACATTGATAAAGTCTTATTATATTATTAATTTTATTTTATAGACATTGATAATATCAAAATTGGCAGCTGCATATGATAATGACTTGACATATTAATATGTAAAAGTACTATTGCAATTTTTGTAAATGGAAAAAAAGTGTTATTCCTATTTTAATCGATCTGTAGCAGTTATAGCTCTTAAACAAGTCACAATAATCACCCGACTGACTATACAATGCCTGTACACACAATTAATATGAAATTGAGACATGAACTGTTAGGAAAATGGTGAAAAATACTAGGAAACTTGGAGGTGTGGGGATGAAGACAAATAGAAAGGATAAAGTAAACAGATTAGGTGACCAATAAACAAGTTCTAAGAAGAGTAAATGAAAAGCGAACAATTTTGCAGGTTATTCTATTGAGAAAGATCAACTGTATAATTCACATTACGAGAAGAAATAGCTTATTGTATGATGTCATAGAAAGCAAAGGGGAAGAGGAAAAGGGAGACCAGGAAGACTATGAGTGCAACTAATGGATGACCTCAAACAAGGAAATAAGATGTTTTAGGATCCGAAAAATGGAAGCCGCTGTTTGGACATGTCGGAGGACTCAATGTGGGCAAGGCAATGGAACTGCCGAAAGACAGAACACCTAATTACATCACAGAATTTGCTATAGTTTATGTATGACTATCTTTACTAAGTCTTGTTTGTCTTGATTTTATAGTCAGGCTACAAATCTAGTTTTAGCATTGAATGCTTTTCTTCTAGTGTTTCACTCTTAGATGAGAGTGTAAACCCCCACCCCCTCCCTTCACCCATTGAGTATGTAGAGAGAAGAAGCAGACGGTCCGGTTATTTAAACACGGGTTAGGGAGGAGGAGGGTGTTGGAAGACTAGGCGAGCATAGCGTGCGGCGACCTCACGGAGTTGAGCGAGATGGAGGTTTCGTTCCCTGAGGCACCACAAGGCAAGTTGTGTGGTCTAGGAAGAGAGAAAGAGAAGGGGAATAAGGCGTCTTCTAACGGCCTCGAGCGTCGTGCCAGTACAGCTACATCCAACCCCCTCAACCATCGTCGGTGGTTGTCGACATGGTCTTCCTCGCATGCATCGCCTTCAGCGCTTCCCGTCCCTTGAGAAACCGCAGGTCTCTAGGATAGGGTAGAAACCAGAGTCGCGCTCTTCTTCCTCTTTGTGCCCTTGTCTGGCTGCAATTTTCATGACCTCCCCCAAGAATGAAGTCCCCCACTGTTTATATAATACAATACCCGCCTCGTTGGCCACGTGGTCTAAGGCGTTACTCTCGTGTTAGACTGGACTGCCGATGACTGAGAGAGATCGGGGCTCTAATCTCGGTCGGGTGTATTAAGGGTTGCTTTTCACTCCCCTCCACACAAATTTGGGTACAATTCCACTAAATTCAACCTTCCTAATTCTTAGCACATTAGAGTAATTAGAATGGAAGAAAATAGAACCGCAAATCTAATGAGAAGAGACCATATGGAAGATTTGGACGCCGATGTGAGGATACCATTAGAATGGACCTGAAGGCGATAGGATATAATGAAGTGGACTTGATATAAATATATATGGATAGGGTGTAATGAGGTGGACTGGATATAACTAGCTCAAGGGGTGTAATGATGGGGACTAGATAGAACTAGTTCAAGATAGGGATATGTGTAATTGTGGCAATGAACTTTACAGTTACTACTATAGAGTAAGTAAGTAAGGAATTGGGCACTTTCCATCGTTTATTTAATTCAAAACGTACCAGACATAAGATACTAATTTTGAGATTTAACGCCCACATGAAAGTCTGCAAAGAATTTAAGTGTTCTGGCAGGTAGCCACCTTTATTTAGCTACTATAATAGATCTAACTGATTACTGATACTTATAGGTTCATTGTTTGTTGTTCTGACCACAATGACACCCTCTATCCACAGATTTTGTCACTATCTTTGCCAAAAGACTGCGACCGCTCGGTCGATATGTCTCGATTGTGAGCTGATGCTGTGGAGTATAATAGTTTTACACGTCATACTTCTAGCATTATTTTTATAGGCTACTAAAATTTTTTTCTAGTCAAATTTATTAAAATTCCTTGTGTGTTGGTTCAATCTTAAAAAAAAAGAACTGCGTTTAGTTTCAGCAAATGATGACACTTCTGAACAGAATCACTTAATACCCTAACCTCTGAAGAACTCCAAATGGGTCATCACGTCCAGGTATGCCCAAATTAAAGCCACTTATAATTTATTTGCTCTGTTCTAAGCTCCTCAGACCTTGCGTGAATGTTATTTGAGCCTTGGGGCTGATATCCACTTGAAGCCCTACCATGCTCTACAGGTGGCAGAGGGTTTTTTTCTCCACTGTATTTCTCTGAATAGAAGCGTCACATTTTTCTCTTCTCTTTTTTTTCGCTCTTTTTATACGTTTATCTCACTTGATAGTGGTCTAAACACAGTACGACAACGTTCTAAAACCTACAAAGCAAATTTATATCTCCTGCCCCCCTTCCCCTTACCCAATATTCTAAAATCAATTCCCTGATGACAAACTGAGGAGCAAATATATTATGTTCTCGTTATGATTGCATTTCAACAAGGGCGCTGTTTAATAAAGGTAGAATATTCACCTGCTTTATTTAATTTTTTTTTCGTGATAACGGTAGTTCTAAAGCTTCAAAACCACTAAAATTATTATTTAACTATCATAAAATATTCTATTGTAACCCTATTAAAAATTACCTTTTATATGTTCAAGGAAATCTATATCTATGTTCCTAGCCATTTGCTATAGTATCAGGGTGGCGAGATTTTGGGTGAAACTCGTTGGAAATCAGATAATTTCACTTTTTAATGGATTTAATTGAAATTATAAAAATTAAAATGTAAATAGTACGTTTTTCTCTATCATTTTGGCGTGAACTATATTTTGAAATTACAAATCAGTTCTTAAATAACGCAGGATTTAGATGTTTGCATTAATTTCAGCGCTCCCATAGTTAATACATAGTTAATACATAGTTAATACATAGTTAATACATAGTTAATACATAGGATTCTACGCGTCATTTTTATTTAATATTACCACCTCGGTGGTTGAATGGTCTAAGGCATTACCCTCAAAATAGACTGGACTGTTGATTTGGGGGTGGGAGGTATAAGGTTTCTAATCCCAGTCGGGTATACTGAGTGTGGTTTCTCCATAAATGGTTTTCCAAACATTCTCCACGCAAATGCTGATACACTTCCTCTCAAATTCAACATTTCTCATCTCTAGCACACATATATATAAATATGATATATATAATAAATTAGCATCACGTCTTACTACCCGTTCGGATTATACTCATATATGAGTGGTACTAATTTCGTTAATGTGTTGTGAATGGTGAAGGTTGTATTTTAGAGGAAATGTACCCAAATTTACGTGGATAGAGAGAATTAAAATAGTTTAGGAAAACTTCCGTATACTTAACAGGCATTCAAACCCCGATCTCCCAGTCATTGATACTTACTGTATTTATAAGTCTCTTACTATTAAACATATAAAATTAGATTTTGTTGCTAGCCAAATTTATTTAAATTCTACGAGTATGTGTGTTGGTTGTGTTTAGTGTGGAGTTGTGCGATAAAGAAACACAGCTTCGAAAAAGGAAATAAAAAATGAGTGGAAAATAAAAAGGTGGTTGCCTCGAATTGGCTAAATCGAGTCTCAGGCTGTTGCGACGCACACCCGCTGAAGCGCACTAACGCACACACGCACACACTCTTGCGGTAGCGGGGACTCAGACACAGAGAGAGAGAGAGAGAGAGAGAAAAAGGATTGGGGGGTGGACGATTAAATAATTCAAAGGTCAAAGTGGGGAACAACGGTATAAAAAGAGAAGGAAGGGGGAGAAAAAAGAGACGTAAAATAGAGTAAATTGAAGCTGGTGGGCTTTTGGATTGGTCTTGTTAAAAACAATGTAGATAATGGTCAGGTTAAAAGGGAGGAAATGGAATCTAAACTGTTTTCCGCGTCGGTGACGATTTGACAATGAGTGGAGAGGAGATTTTTTTTTAGTTGTAACTGGAGTAAAAATACATCTTTTTATGGCAGTTCATGAAAAATAAAATAATGGAGGTTTTCTTAGGGAATATCACTAAATGACGGCAATTACTTAATTTGTTAACTTCTCTGCTATCTGTTAGTGATTTAGTATACCCCTTTGAACACTAAATTGAAGTGAATTATAAATATTGTTTTTAAAACATTTATTTTAGCACAGTAGTTAGTCAGGTAAGAAACCAGTGGGATGACCTAGAAGTATATGGGAGCATATCATTAAAATGGACCTCAAATAGATAGGATGTAATGAGGTGGACTGGATAGAACTAGCTCAAGATAGGGATTTGCTCTAATGAGGTAATTCATTTGTTCCTTAGTCTTGATGGCACAGTTTAACAGTTTCAACAGTGTGAGCTCAGTTTATTTTTGAGGCTACCATTCAAATGGACTATAAAGGTGTAAAATTATTTTTTTTTATTTGTGTTTTTATTATATAATAAATCAGTTTGCTATAAGTTCAAAACACAAATTCTATCAAAATGATTAAATTGTGAAAATCCAAATTTTCTTTTGTGATTTCTGAAAGAAATCTGGTGTGATGAAAACAAACATAATTCTGTTTTTAAATTTGCATTAAATATATTCAAAATCAACAGTGAATTATTTTCAAAAAACAGGGTAGTGAATTAAAAAAAAAGTGGTTTATAGCTGTATCAACCATTTTATCCACAGCTTGCACTTGTATCCAATTTGTATACGATTCGCTAATATTATTGCATCCTTGCAGTGCTCTATTGATAGTCAAAATTTGCAAGGTTTGTAGGCTTAATGTATGTCATGTTTATTTTCACCCCTCTCTCTTTTTCCTTCTACAGAGAGCTTTAGACTTAGAGCACCAGAGTGCTTTAGCACTGCCCCCCTCTCCACTCCTCACGGGACTTGAATGGTGGAGGGGTCATCTTAGGACCCCCACTGCTAGGGCAACAAGGGTGCAAAGTGAAGGACTGGTATTGATATGGAATTTTGAGACCCATGAACTTAATATAGGCTCTAATCTGTTGTTATAGAAGTTTCTTTTAACACATAGAAAAAATAAATGGTACGGCGCACCGCACAGACTTTCTCTCTCTTTCTATAAACTCGTAAGATTTCTGACGGAATAATGTACATTGTATCATCACCACTCCACATAAGAACACGCATAAAATAATATACAATGATATATAATCAATGAGAAAAGAGGCGCATCTTTGTCCACCTAAGAGCATTTCAAACAGTTTAATGTCTTCCACAAGGGTCAACACTTCGTATTAAAATTTCGATTTCTGGTTAAAATTTTAACATTTTATAAGGTGTTGCAGATCTTCAAGTCATCGCATTGATATTTAATTATTCATTTATACATTTTGACCAATAAAAAATGTAAATATTGACTATTGAGTCTAAAATGGAGATAGATCATTGCTATGCAAACATTTCTCCTAAGAGATTTAAGGAAAAATAACATACTTTTTTAGATACTTATATTTAATTACTCTATGGCATTGGAGAATTATTGCGTTAAGACTTAAGTAGTATATGTTTACAACTAAAGCTCACAAAATTGTATTAATATATTTGCAAATATCTCAGAAACTGTTGCTTTTATAAAAATATATGTCAAATAAAAGTTTTTTATTTCTAATAGTCCTACAATTTTGCAATGATAAGTTGTTTAGTTTCTCAAATAGTTGTGGAGATACGGAAATTAACGCTTCTGTAAAGTACCCTAAAAATCATTTTCATAGGAAAATGAAAATAGCCAGTTTATTTATAATCTTAATCAACGCCTAGATACGAATTTTAATCAAAATCGTTTGAGCAGATTTTGAGAAAACCAAATTTTTCTCTTTTCGCCCTTCAGTAAACTACCCTTAATTTTAAGTTTTTATAGACACACAGACAGACGGCATTGCAAAGACTATTTTTTAGGGTTCGGGGGGTCATGAGACGTCGACATCCATCAACATTTCAGGTTAGTTTTTTTTTACGGTCGCAATACTTAAACTTTAATGTCCAAAAAGTTAAAAAATTCATATAATTGCGTATAGATTGAAAGTTATTGATTTTATAAAAATATGTTTCGAATAAAATATTTGTATTATAAATATATATACATATTTGTAATGCTAAGTAATTTCATATCTCAAATAGTTTCGGAGCTATTATAAAAAATGTTAATTTACGCATCAGACCGGAGCCCTTAAAGCCATTTTGCCGAAATATTGAGGGTAGCCATTTTGTTTGGAATATTTATTAATGTTCATAAATGAAATTTAATTAAAATCGTTGGAGCCGATTTTAAGAAAATCGACTTTTTCTCTTTTTTCTCTTCAGTAAACTACCCTTAATTTTAGGGGTAGATATCCAATTCCAAAAATCCCTCGGGGCAACCCTATGAAAACCCTAGATATCAAGTTTCAGCTCAATCGGTAAAGTAGTTTAGGCTCTAGTTGGAGGTACAGACAGACAGACAGACAGACAGACAGACGGAAATTCAAAAACAACTTTTTCGGATTCAGAGAGTCATGAAACGTCAAGATTCATCAAAATCTCGAGTTGGAATTTTTTGACGATCACCATACTTTCTCTACCTGTAAGATAGAGAGAAAGTAATAAAACAATAAGTACTAAAATTGGTAAAGTGGTTTTCACAAAAGCTAGTCCAGGTATCAATACATTCGTTAGTTTCTTGTGATATCTACCGATTCTTTCAAGCTTGCAAGGTCCACAAAGTATCTCCTGTACATGGATCCCATATGACATATGTTATTAATGAATTACAATTTTAAATACGACCTCATTTATTATAAATAGATTTATTTTTATATTATTTCTCAGATCATTGTAGAAGCATTCAATTAGACTAATTGATATACACTTAAACCACGTGTAATAAAACTTGATTAATTAAATATTGTTTTTGAGCTTATTAAATGTGTTTCATTTTTGATTTCTATTTTTAATAGTAAAATAAAATCGGTGATAATCTTTATTACTACCCTTTATATTAGTTTTGTTCTCATAATCAAAACGTGATACACATTTTAACCAGTTTCAAATTACCTCTTAATTTCGGGACTTCCATAAACTGGATATAACGTGTTGTTCCACCTAATGAATTAAGTCGAGGGAGTTCCCTAGGATATTTATGGCAGGTTGGGTGTTAAAGGTGGCTTTCTAGGGTGTCTTAGTGTCCTCTCTTCGGCACCCACCGCACGAATTATTGCACGCCCTCGATAGTAAATTTAACTATTAGAGGGAATATCCTTACTTCGGTGTGACTAATAACTGGTGTTCACTCGAGTTGAAACTAATACTTCGAAACCAGAGAGAAGAAGAATGAAGGGATCGACCCAATTTTATAGGTAGATTTTATAGTGTTTTTTTTTTAAATTCAAATGCCCCACTTCGGTGTTCAAATGCTCTAAAGGCGTCTCCTTCGTAGTACACAGGATAATTGATGACGGGGAGATCAGGGTTCAAATACCGGTCAGATGTACCGAGGATGTTTGTTTTCATAAATTGTTTCCCGCTCTCCCTTCATGCAAAAGGGGGGGGGGTCCATTTCCGCTAAAATTGTACCTTCCTCATCCTTAACTCCTAGCATATACTTATTTTATTGTTTTGTTTAAAAGCACGCCACTCCTAAATTTGACCCCACATATATTCGTCAACGAATAACTACAGTAAGAATGCGGTACATAAGACAGTTTAAAAATTAAAACAAAAAAATATTTTTCTGGTCGATATTAATATAATATTACTATATTATTTTTGTGATTTTAGAGATATTGATAGTATCTATCAAAAGTGATCGTTGCTGGTCACTTGACCTAACGTATGAAAGTAGTTTTAGCTAATCATCAACTGTCAAATAAGGTCCTTCATATCGTATTCCCACCATAGTTGCACAAGTGTGAGCAGGCATTCAATTTGGAGACTTGTCTCTTTAACGCCTCCCGATGCGTCATTAGTTGTGCCTGGCTCTCATATCTCGGCTAGCTTCTTATGGCTTCCGGCGGAACCACTCACTTTTATATAACCAAACAAATACAAGAAATAGCAATCAGGGAGCAAAGAAATCAAGACTCAGCACTGACCATTTTAAAAAGTCTTACCAAAGCAGGCAAGTTCTCGATGAACAGAGATGCGAGATGGATAATTGTCTACAGAACATCTTCCTTTTAAGTTTTTTACGGGGAATTTTCCAGCTATTTAAATGGGATAGTTGCAATAAAAACTGGTTTTAAAGTTTTCATTAAAGGGCTACCTAGGTAGCCTATATATTGCCAATCATATGCTACGCTTAGGTTAAATAATTAATTTTATGGCCCTATATATATATATTTATATATATATATAAACTTTTAAGCATAATTTATAAGTTGACATTTTCCAATACGAAAAGTCCAAAAATCAACATATTTCGGTTGATCATTTAGAGCCCGGGAAACGAAAGGTAACTGGTAGACTATAGAAGCATAGAATGGAACTTTGTAAATCAAATTGCGACATTTAATATTAATTGAAAACCCTATGCTCATAGTGTCGAACTAGAGTCTCATTTACTGGCTTCAGTGGTTGCATGGTCTAGGGCGTCACTCTTTTGTTGTTCTAGACTGCCAATGACAGGGAGATAGGGGTTTGAATCTCGGTCAGGTGTACTGAGGGTGGTTTTTATCCAAAATTGTTTTTCACTATCCTTCCACTCAAATGTGGGTACACTTATTCTAAATGCAGCCTTTCTTATCCCTAAAAGCACATATTCATGTAACCTAAACAGGACGTAAGACTCTGTGCTAAAAAAAATAGTCTCATGTACCCATTGTTCACCTTGTGGGCCTTGTAGTTCACAATGTGACAGCTGAGGGACACGGAACTCACCACGTGATGTATCTGTGCCCGTAATGACGTCACGCGCGTGGAGTGTGAGTGGATCATTCCTCCGGACGGGCACTCGTGTTTATTGTTTCGAATGTAACGGGTGTTCGCACGGGGTTTGTGTAGAGAAGCGTGTGAGCGCATTGGGAGCCGGCTGAGTCAAATAGGCCCGTTTCCTAAGAGTTATTAAACTAGTGTAGATATAGACGGACTGTGTTTAAGTTATATAAATTGTATATTTTCTGTTAATCTAATTGTTATTCGTTGAATAACCCATATTTACTTATCCAGTTTTGGAGTCCCCGCGTGGGTACTGGAGGACAACCAGTTCCAGCCAGCATCTGATTTTAAACCCTGTTTCTCAACCAAAGTAAAACACACTGTTCTCTTGTTTTGTAACATGTATTCAGAGATGTTCTCCAGAAGTGCCAACAAGATCTTGCAGGAAAAATTGTGGTGATGACTCCTCACGTATTCAAGGATACGAAAAACTGGCTCTTATTTGTCTAAATCAGGTGCTGAATACGTTCTATTGGGGCTTTGGTGTCACCGCTAATTTTCTCAAGAAGAGGTAAGGTTGTCCACTGACTACAAGGGTATGATAGTGTATGGGCCCAAAAGTACAAAAAACCATAGACGATGAGTTCAAAAAAGGACAGGTCCTTGGTGTAAGAAATGGTAATAAAGTTGGTGGTACGTTAGAAAGGTATCAGGCTTGGTCCCACAATGGCGCAGCTTATAAGATAGGTATTACATCGCAGGGTGAACGGATTGTACCTGAAGTTGACCTTTCTCACAGCTAAGCCTCGGTGAAGGGCACTGGAATGTAACGACTAAGAACTAACGTATAAGGTCCACACTTAATGGGAACGAAGTGTATAGCCGGACTGGCTTCAGACAATCACCGCGCTTCTAACATAGAGGTATGGACATCTTCTCCTAAACAAATCATCCATTCCTCGTTACTCCTTGGATCAGACGCTGATTGTGTGAAGCTGAACAGAACGTGAAGGAAAGGGTGGTTGGAGGGAGGAAGTAGGTGGAGGGTAGATGTCTTCCGCTACGGTTCCCCGGGCGTCGTTCCGGCCTGTTGTTCCTGAGGCCCCAGTCTATGGCGAACTCCGGGGTTTCCGGGCAGTCCCCGGAGACTGGGATGCACGCCCAGTTCACTCACTCACCTTTTCTCTCTATCCTTTTCCCTTCTCCCTTTAAAAAAAACAATATGTTATTCCGGTCTGTCCCCGTTAACTTGCCCTCTGGTTGTCGACCGTTGAAGCAAGAGAAAGTGTCTCTCGACCAAGGCACTGGTCACGACTCACGATATCGAAGAGCGACCAACACGCCTGATTCAATAACGTCAGAAATGTTAACAAAACACTAAAGGGATAGTTAGAAAAGATATGAATAAAGTCTTGGGTTGTGGCTCTGAAATTAATTATCGGGTCAAATTAAGCAGTAATTTTTTTAACTATAGGCCTAGTTTAAGATTATATCTTTAGTTTTATGCCTAACGGTAGGTCATCACCGGATTGTTCTCTAAGCTGTTCTGTTCTCAGAAATCCTCGTCATCCTTCTGTAACTGCCTTGTAATTAAGTAAATCTAGGCCTATATATAAATAATCACCGCGTATTACTACCTGTTGAAGTTATACGCCTTAACGATAATGAAATAAGGATAAATAAGGTTGAACTTAGGGGAGATGTACCGGCATTTGCGTGGACACAAGTTGCCACTCTCAGTATACCCAACCGGGATTAGAATCCCGACTTCATCGTCATCAGCAGACTAATAAATAATTGACAAACACATTGATTAAGATAAGATTAAAGCTACATCTAATTGAATAAACATTTGTGAGACTAACAAAAACTAATTTTAAAATTCAAACCTAAAACTGACAATATTAAAACTGGTTCACATTCACATATCTCCTTAATAGTATCGCAAATGTTTAGTTAATAATATTTTAGCTTAATATTATCTTAATCACACTATCACTCAATTGTATATTCACATAATTATAATCTTTATTTACGATTAAGAATTTTGACTGGTTAATACGGCCTAATATTTAATTGCAAAGCAATCTGCTAAAACTTCATTCGTATCTTATCCAATTATTATCTTTCTCTAGAAAACCACCTTCGGTGCATCCGTTCGAAATTTGAGCCCTGATCTCCACTCTATCGTCAAACCAGAATAGAATGAGTTTGTCAAATAGATTGTCATCTGGTGTTTTATAGCGTAGTTAAATTGCGAATAGCCCGTACAGGTCTTGTCTTGTCTATAAATATGTATATATATATATATATATATATAAGACAGTAATAGTTTATATATATATTAGGGATTAGGCTTGTCTCATACAAGCGCCATTTTGAATCTAACGCTAAGTCAGTTCCCTGTTGTTTCAGCTATAAATTTTCGAAATTGGAGGTAGTCGTTTCGTGATCATGGTTATCGGGACACGTTGCGTCCGCCATCTTGAATTTTTTAAGTTTTTTGATTATTTTCATAAAGATGGCATACTTCAAATTGTCCATGCCATATTTTATTTCTCTTGGACTTAATTTTTAAACTGCGTCAGCCATCCTGGACCCACCATCTTGGATTTTGAAATTTTTGGATTTTTCTCATAAAGATGCCATATTACATAGCGTCCATATTAAATTTAAGCTTTCTAGATCTCACTTTGAACATTGTATCCGCCATCTTGGATCTGTAAAGTTCCAGATATTTTAATAAAGATGGCATGCTCCTTAGTGTATATACCAAATTTCACCTCTTTAAGGAATCGATTAGTGGAAGAAAGAGCTCTGGAGGGACAGACACACCGAATAGAATATGAATTTATAATATAAAATATACATATATGTTATTTGCCACAACTCTTTTTGACATTAAATAAAAAAATATGTTTTATTTATTCACTTTCCACAAATACTGCCTTTCCAAACTTGAAAGTCTCGCCAAGATAGACCCAGATAACATAATCGGAAGCGAAGCAGTACAGTAGATCATCAGGGGCAGAACACACGAGCAAGTAAATGAAATGAAGCCCTCTTGAACGTTTGGGAAACCCGAGTAAAGCAACGGAGAATGAGGAAGAAGAGAGAAAATGTGGTTTTCCTTTGATACCTGTCGCTCTCTTTAAGTGTGGTGGTTGGTGGTGCGGTTTGGTACCTGTATACTGTGCCTCCAACCTTTGCCCCATTTTACCCCCGATAAGAGAGAGATAGAAGTAGTATAACCGCATCACAGCCTTCAACCTGCGGCGACGGAGTAAACAACACATGACAAATTTTATTTATTTAATTCACTTCAAGACGGGAAGACGAGGAGAGTAGATATTAAGGCAAGATTGTGAAAACTGAGCTAATAAAGTCTGCGAAGATAAATGGCATATCTCTATTTCTTATTATGTTTTAAAGTTAAAAATACCTAATTATGAGATACATTCATTTTATAAATATTTTTTTAACATTAACTTAATTTGGGCTGTATACAACGTGCACTTTCTGAACCTACTGATTATTTAAGCATTCGACTTAGAAACTTTTTTTTTACCACCGCGTCTTACTACCTTTTACCGTTTACCTTGAAAGGCAGAAGTCTGAGAACACTATGAGCTTATCTTATAAGCTACACCATAGTGAAACCAAGCAAGGTAGCAGTCTTACCTTGACTAATTACACCATGACCCTATCTTATAAGTTACACCGACGTTTCTCAAAGTGTTCTCTTCGGAGCCCTGGGGCTCCCCAAGAGAATAGTTGAGGGAATGTATTTCCTTTACACACTACGACCAGAACAAATATTGCAAATGTTTTAGCGCAGAGGGGGTAATCCATAAACTCCGTAACACTGTTGGTGGGTGGTATCTTTAATGCCTACATGGTGTTACACGAGGGATTGAATACCTCAGTGTTACTTAACACAGATATTATACTTTTTCTAATACATCATAGTGGAATATTGTAAGGTAAACCTGCTACCTTTTAGGGTAGACGAAAGGTACTAATTACTATGTGTTGGGTATATGGAGGGTTGAGGAAGGGCACCCGCATTTATGTGGCGTGATGGTGGAAAAAAAATTCAGGAAAAACTTCTCTCTGCATTCCCGACCGCAATTCGAACCCCGATATCCCCGTCGTTGGCAGTCTAGTTTATTGCGAGAGTGACGCCTTAAACCATTTGTTCAACGAAGTGGGTAGATATGTGGTTCTTAATTTAAGCCACTAGCATCTTAAGACATGTTTCAAGGTTACGTATACCAGCCACAATCTCGTCTAATATGGTTTGCTGATGATGTATATATTGGAGTTTGAATCTCGTTCCGGTGCATTAATATGATTAAAACAAAATTCCCTTTCTAACTCCACACAAGTACCTATTTCTTCAACCCTACTCTACTAGTAAAAATAGGAATTCGTGCACGTATCAATAAAAATATATATTGAGCAAATTCACTGTTAATATAGTAGACATTATAAGTTTAATTTAATTGGAATAATCCGTTTCAAAACTCTAAGCACGGGTCATTTGTATCAAGCTCTGTTGGCTGGGGAAGCTCCTTCACCTTCATCGTCTGTCCACCACTTGATTCAAGAGGTAAGCGGCGGGGAAGGGGGAGAAGGGTTTTGTTTGCCGGTACCTCATTTCCACTTGACTCGCTCCGTGACGCCATAAAGACGTTAGCTCGGGATCCAGTAACTCCATGAAACGCCGCCCACAACGCACACCTTGGAAACGCTTGGCCTTTCATCGTCTGCCACTGCTTCTAGCGCTCGTGTTAATCGGGTGAGAGCTACTACAACTAGAGCTTACATACACTAGCACTATCTTCTCACGAGGGTGATTTATTAGGGAACTAGTAGGGCTAGCAGACTATGCGTAAAGATCGTCTATTAAACCAATAGTTTTCCGTTGACGGAGAGGTCATCCCACTTGGGTCTATCACAGATTAGTTTATACAAAGGATATTTTTATTACTCCCACAGGCTACATTTGAAGGATACAGGAGTAAAAGTGGGAAAGACCAATTTTAACTCAAATTTAGTTATTACTTCCATCTGTTAGACAATCAAGACATCTTTATAATGAACTTTAAATAATTGTTAAAAGCGGTATCGGTCATATTTGAATCATTTAAAAAAATCAAAGTATTGGCTGGAGTCCTTGTGGGGTTTCAGATATTAAAGTTGTTGTCCTGGAGAACGTGTGCAATGTGACTTTTCCCCTTTTTACCTTGTACTATTGATTTATTTTCAATTATACTTTGCATAATCCCTACCCCAATAGCGCAATTAAAATACTGATAGCTCGGACAGATAATAAAATGGTTATAAACAAAAGATACTTTGTTTTTAAATTATTTCTAATATTATGATAAAATTAATTTATCGATAGAAGTAACACCCGCTTCGGTAATCGAGTGGTGTAAGTAATCACCCTTGCAATAGACTGGACTGTCGATGATGGAGAGAACGGGGCTCGAATCCCGGTCGGTTGTACTGAGGGTGGTTTTCCATAAATACTTTCCCAGTCTCCCTCCACGTGAGTTTGGCTGCACTTCCTATGAATTCAACCCTTCACATCCCTAACACATTAACGTAATTAGTTTATATGCCTATAGCCTGAACGGATAGTGAGGCGCGGCGATAAAAACTTTGTAAGTAACCTCTTTTACATTAGTGCAAGGGCTACAGCCCTTTTTTCGACTTCATGTTGTCTGTTTCTTCGACTAGACAGGGTGTGGGTGTATTTATATTATTGCGTATATAATGTATATTTTACCCAACTCCAAACACTGCGAAACCATAAAGAATCTCGTATCTTAATCTTATAAGAGAGTAGAAAGAGGTAGTCTTTGTGAAAGATGGTGGCTGGTACTATTGTTTACCTGAACAGGAGGGAAAACTTGGTGGGACTGTTTACACCCTAAAAATATTTAAATTAAAAATCAAGGGTGTAAAAATGGTGAATCTTTTATTCTTATCCAAAAATACATTATTTTTAATTAGAGTTACTTAACGTGTACCTTCTGAACCGAATTATTATATCAGCACACGACGTATTAACAAACTTAGATCTAGAACATACATAATACCGGGCCCCACGGCTGTTACTTCATCAATGTGAAAGGGGAAATCCACAACTCACCAATGATATATGTTTCGGACATGCCAGGAATCGAACCCGGTTCTCTTAGCTAAGCAGACAAATACGCTATAAACTGAGCTAAATACTCGGACCAAGAAATATGGATATTCATGAATTGAATTGCTGTGGTTCTAAACAAGTAATGGGAGTTTTAATAAATATATTAGTGTTGCGTTCGGTTTGTACGCCTTTAAATGTTTATTGTAACTGATTATTTTCTTCCATCCGTTCGGGCTAGTCACATTTGAACTAATTCAGCTCAAGTGATAGAAATGAGGAAGGTTGAATTTAGAGGAAGTTTAGCCCCATTTTTGTGGAGGGAGAGTGGGAAACCATTAAAGAAAAACCACCCTCAGCGCACCACACCGGGATTTGAACACCAACCTCCCTGTCATCGGCAGTCTAGTCCAACACTGGAGTGACATCTTATACTATGCGGCTACCGAAGTAGATAAAAAAAATTCTATTTATAAACACACATTCCTGCTTCTTTAACAATCAAAACTACAAATATACTTCAATGGAGTATAGTAAATTATTAAACACAAGTATTAACCTCTTTACATATCATTGCTTTATACACATAAATGTTAGGCATATTTTTTCCTTGGCACAGACGTTGATTAATATATTATGCGAATCAATTCCCTTACAATTCAACTTTAAAATTCTATGTCCATAAATTGATAAAGTTGTGGATAACCAAACTATGAGTAAAGCTCGTAGAAATAAAAATAGAAAATTTCAATTTTAAATAGATTCACCGTCTTAATGTTATAAAATAGGGGCTAGCACAATATTCGGCGCTATTAAGTGTAGATGTATGGGTTCAAATATTAATGATTTAAAAATATAAAAATTAAAATTAAAAAATACTTTCTATCTGTGACCAACAAGTCAAACGCGAGTTAAGAAAAATATTTTTGCCATTTTTAAACTAAAATTTTTTTGGACACATTTAATAAAATAATTGCTTCTGTGGACATGTTTATTTTAATCTTCTATACATTGTGATAGTAACATTTCTTGAATATCTTCCATGTGCAAAGTGGAATTTGGTGATAACTTTTCCTCCTCATTTAAAAAGTTGATCACTAAATCCCGTTGTTCTAATGACAGATATTCAAGAACTGTTGAAATTACCGTGTGTAGAAAATTAAACTAAACGTATCCACTGAATCAATATTCAATTTTTTTTGTCCAAAATTATTTGTCATAAGAACTTCAAAAATATTGACCTTAACTAGTGTTCCCTCTCTTTCCACCTTAAACAAAACCATCAAAAATATATTCAATAATTTTTCACTGTTTACACTTTATTTACGATGACATTTGAATGTCTTACCTTGATTTATTTACGATGAAAATTAGATATCCTACCTTGAGTCATAAGGTTCTATTTTTTAAGCTTCGCCATAGTGGACTTATTGTCAGGGCAAATGGAGGGTAAATACTTGTGTCTACGCAGTAAAGACAAAACTTAAATTAATACCGTGCTAATAATTCTAATATTATTTCAAATATATTTTTATCTAGTTTCCCATTAAATATTTACGAACATAACAACTACCCGATTTAATTTGTAATAAAAAGTAATTTTTTAAGTCACAAATGTTGAAACATGACCTATTAACCCATTTAAACTCATTCTGCGCTTTTCCCTCCTTAGTCCTGAACTACAGTCTCCGACTGAATAAAGATCGATATAGTAGAGCCATGTTTGGCCTAGAGGTGAGGGTTGAACGTTTTCTACCCCCTTATTTTGCGACCCATCCCATCCCTCACCCCACTTTCATAACATCCCCTCGTCCTCTTCCATCCCCCGACTCACCGCCCTTTATATTTCGTGTTATTATCTCTTCTCTCGCCACTTCACTTACCCAGTTATTCCGGGTCGGAAACGAAGCGGGCCGCGGTACAGTAGTCTGCTATCAGACCGACCGAGCCACCGAGTCCTCACTCACATTGTATCTCAAACCACCGCTTCAGCGCCGAGTTGAACGACTCTTTAAAGTTACAGGGCGGACACGTTTCGCGCTGTATAATGATGCAGCCTACCAGAAAGTCGTATCGACACAGGACTCTCTTTGTCGATACGCCGGTCTTTCGTAAGCACTTCGATGTGTTATTTTCATTTAGAAGTTTGGTAACGGTGATGAAGTTATTTCTATAGTCGAGTACCAAACTTCAACGTGGTCAAATTTTACTAAGATTAGGTATATTTCAAATTTTGAATTTTAGAAATAGGTTTTCTAAAATGTATTAAACTACAACTTAGCAAACAATGTTTACTATCGAGAGATATTAGCGTATATTAATCGAATTTATCATTATCATTTGAGAGGTATGACATGTATATTGTGATGGGCACTATCGAATGATTTAAAATATCGAATGATGAAAACTATTGTTTCCAAATTATCAAATGATAGTTCGATAGTTTTAATCAGATAGTCAGCAAGATCAGTTTATATTTTGTAATAGAATGAAATGAGCTGGATCTATTATCTATATCATTGCATGTGCCGTGAAATACAAACATAACTAAAAAAAAACAAGATAAAGTGAATAATATTCTAATTATTAATTATGTATTATGAGCCTTAACTGGTCATAACAAAACATTGGTGTGTTGTAGCTATGGTACACATGTTTGTAAACCATAATTGGAATACTATGATTGCTTTTAAAACGTAGTCGCATAAAATTACGAAAATTCTATTATTAGAGTAATTGTATCATTCAATTTGGAAAAACATGCAAAATTTTGTTTAGAACTAAAGTAGGATATTTGATAATTAAAGTTTATTTTAGGCCTAAGTTCTAATAAAAACCTTGAGAGATATGAGTACTTTCTATAAGGATAACATGAAATGAATTCTAAATCCTAAGGACGACTATCGATCCGCAAGGAAGAGCACAGTATTGCTCCTCAAAAGTGACCTGAAGGAAACGAATATTTTGTCTGTATATACATACAAGTAAAACATTCAAAGCGGTAAGGTTTACTATCAATCAGTACTAACGCGAATGAATTTGAATACTTTTCATTTGGAGTATTTCTAAACTATCGAATAAGTCGATAGTTTTCATTTGATAGCGTCCATCACCAGAAATATTAACCCTAATCTTTCTGATGTATCCAAATTAATCAACAATATCCATTCCAACTTATCTTAAAATATTGAGAATGAAACGAATGGCAGTATTGACTACCTATACCACAATATTTTTTTAAATCTGCATAGCAAATTAATCTACAAAATACAGAGGAAACCCACTCATACTGATGCACTCATCCCCAATGATTCAAATCATCCAACTTCCCATAAACTTGCCACTTTCAATAGACTAATTCATCGTTTACAAAATCTTACCCAAAAAAGCTAAGATCTAATAACTTCTCTACTACCCTCACAAATAAAAACCTAAACAGCTCAAATCAAAAGAAACAAATGATTAAATAATTAAATTCACTTACACAGGTCCTGAAACTTATTGTATCACAAACATTATCAAATAACACAATCCAAACATTGCTTTTACCACTTATAATACAATTAAGAAAAATCTTATTAACAGCAATTTAATTATAAATACAGTAAAAATGGAATTTATCAACTCACCTGCGAATACAATAGTATCTACCTAGGCCAGACTGGAATAAATTGTATGGTTTGTTATAAAGAGCATATTTCTGATTTTAAATACAATAAAACCAAATCAAAATTTGCATAACATTTAAAAAATGCAAACCATCAACACAAACCAATAAACCTCTTCACTTCTCTCATAAAGGTACAAAATTAAACACAGCTGAAAATGTCTTCATTCAAGCAGCTTTATTTCGTAAAAAATCAATCCTCAATGAACAGTTACAATTTTCAAATCAAATTCTTGTAAACATATTAAACCATTTACCCAAAAACATAAAGATCCTGTAACCTCATCTATCCTGCTCTACCTCCCGACGTAGAAAAAATACCCGTTCGAGCTGAAGTCGAGAAGATTAGTACCTTATAATTCTTCTCCATATTCATTTCCAATATTTTATCCATTCTCGATTCCACAGATCACTCAACACTCAACTGGTTCAATAGTATTTTAACAACCTAATCTTTTTATACCGTGCTTTTAAATCTTTTCTTCTTATAGTTTGCTTGTCACACGTCTTTTGTTTTTACACATATTTTCTCCATCCCGAACACCATATTTAGTTAACATCTAGCTGTCGTAACAACACATTGTGTTTTTCACAATGACATAAGTAAGTTTGTTTTAATAATTTCTCTTTACTATTTTATAACAGTTTAATGATATTTCACAATACTTCTTATGATAACTATAATCTTAATTTATCTCAATCCCTTCTTTAATTTCATTTGCAGTATCCATTATTATGGTACCATATTATCGAAACATGTCGAGACTTTTTCCAGTGCTGGATGTCTAAAAGGAGTAATGGCACACAAACACAGATAAGACTTAGATCATCCTACACTACAAAAATACTTCAATTAATTTTCTAAATCAGTTTGGCAGATGTTAACTTAGTTTTTATTCATTAATCTCAAAACAAATCTGGATTTAATAACATTGTTCATATCACGTTATATTGTATATTATATTTTTGTATTCATATTTTAATGTGTCAACCTATGTTTTAAGATTATTCATCAACTCGTTTGAGTATTATATTTTAGTTGATGATGTATTATAGTTTTATCTAATTGTTGATATTATACACTATGATTCTTTATGAACATTTTATTTAAATTTTACATTTTAGTGCTTGTCAATTTCACTTAATACATCAACCACTTTATTGACTTCTTAGTTTATAAACTATTTTTATAATTTTCTAGATCAACTTATCTAAGTATTAACTTTCATTGCTTTACTTGGTTCCACTATGACGCAGCGTATAAGCTAGGGCTGTAGTGCAGTCCAGCAAGGTAGGACTGCTAAGACCTTTCAGGGCGCACGGAGTGTACACGACTTCACAATGTTATATGCCAAAATTTATGATTTATTACATTTATTAGAATTCGTTGTTTTCTAACTAAAAGCTTGAATACTACCTACAAGTTAATAATTAGTTTTAAACTTGCTTTGGTCAACAATATAATGGTTTTAATTTTCATCTTTTTTTTTGCACCTCGTCTCTCTCACTACCCGTCTGGGCTATCCTAATTCAATTACGTTAATTGCGTGTAACTCGAACTGGTAGTGAGGGACGATTCCAAAAAATATTACATTAATTGATTAGGAATGGGGAGGGAAGAATATAAAGAAAAAGTAACCGCACTTTCATGGAGGGAAAGTGGGGAACAATTTAGAAAATAAAAATCTTAACACGCCAACTCGGGATTGGAACCCAAACCTGCTCATCAGACAAAAACCAAACTCGACAAGCTTGACATTTAGCCTGCTTGCCCACTGATGCAGCTATCAAATACATTTTGCCTTGATTAGAGCTTTTTTTTAAATATTTAAGACACTTTTAAAGAGATATCTACAAACTTTAACAAAGACAGTAGAGTAAATTTACCCGCATACCAACCTAAGCTGCGCGTTTTAGCTTTCTTTCAGAAATTTTATAGATGCAACCCTTCTACAACCTCTGTTTCCTCCCCCGAACACGCTTCCCTCATCTCACAATACGGAGACTTGGGTCTCATCACCCCTACAGCTTTTCTATAACATCCTTTTACCCCCCATTTCTATACACACAGATAGGAAAGGGTGAAAATAAAAATATTTCCGGACATTTTTTACAACTACTAAAAGCATTTCTCCCCTCCTTACTTATCACATTTTCTGCAGCCAACTCTGAACGTTACTGGTTTGCCTGTTTGGTGCACCATAATAACTTAATTTTATTTGCCAAGGTATTTAATTTAACCCCTCTAACTATTGTAAAGTAAAAAATAGTGATATTTTGATGGAAAAAAATAGATTATACATAAAAGAATTTACTGCGTCAAATTACACAAATGGGTTAAGAATGAATAAAGTAGAATTCAGAGGAAATGTACCAGCGTTTAGGGAGAGTGGGGAACCATTCAGGAAAAATCTCCCTCAGTACACCCGGCCATAATTCATCCCTACATAAGATGAGTTTGATTCTTTAGTCTGCTTGCCCAAGGTCATGGGCCATAAAATATCATTATAATAATTAGGTGACCTGGTGGTCTAGGGGTAAGGTGCCAGACCTCTGTGCTGAGGGTCCGGGGTTCAATCCTTGGTCCCGGCACAGATTAATCTGATTGCCAAACCCTTCCTTCACCTCTGACAAGACGTGTTATTAATCACAACTTGTGAATGTGAGGAATGCCAGGCCTCCACCGTGGTTCGGATTCCACGTTAAATTGTAGGTCCTCCATTTCATTTCACAATCACCCTAGCATTGCACATTAGCGTAAGTGCGTACAACCTGAACGGGTAATAAGACGTGGTGATGATAATAATAATAATAATAATAATAATAATAATAAAACAATTAAATTTTTTACAAAACAAGTGAAATAATATTATTTAAATTAATAAAAAATGTTGACCTTGGTGGTATTGGGGCAAAGTTTTCGCCTCAGGACCCGATGTTCGTAGATTCAAATCCAGCCGGCGTCGACGGATTTTCCTTGGGTGATAAAAATTCGTAGCACAACTTCCTTCGGAGGGGAAGTAAAACCGTCGGTCCCATGTCGCTTGTGGCATGTAAAAGAACCCTGGAAGGTATGTGAATATACCTTTCCCGACAAAATTGTTAGGCCCTTTTGCTATCACCCGTAGAAATTCTTATATGCTGATATAACCAGTTGTTTCAGATAGGCCATGTTAAATACCTCTAATTTTTTTTCAGCTTGTGTTAAATCTTAATATTAAATAATACTTAATAAATGATTTGTGTTTATATTTAAACTTTTAATTTGAATAAATATATGGATCATGAAATGCATTTCAGAAAAATTGGATTTAAAAGACAGCATTGAGTAATTACGGAATAATTACTTCAAGCAATTTATCGAAACATAATTTATTTTTTAGATGCCAACAAAATAACTTACAAATCGAAAGTATAGCGTGTAAATCACCGTTAGATTACGAGTAAATGTCACGAAACTCGAAATACCCTGATTCAATTCCAAACATTCCTTCCCCCCCGAAGTTGAGATTGCAGTTCAAAAGGTTGGGCAATTTTCACTCCACTAGCTAAGTAAGGATCCGACCTCAAAACTTGCGAGGCAACCCGCCAATGTGTGTATAATAAGATATCTCGGACGAGAAATGGCGCAGAAACGAAGCAGCTACTTGGTTCTATCTGAGGAGGTTGAGGGTGTTTCTCTCTCTCTCTTCGGTTGGCGCTCCGGGCGGCGGAGAGAGAAGAAACTACAATTAGATAGCTCCGGCTCATAACTCACGTGTAATCTGGGGACCAGGGAGTCAAGATCGCGGCCTGGATAAAGAGAGTTGGTAGCTCTCCCGCCTTAAGCTTGACTTGACTCTTACTACGGTGCTGCTGCCTACTGGTTTACTTTAGAATTAAGAGGGGGG
The DNA here is from genome assembly GCA_902155825.1 of Timema genevievae. NCBI lineage: Eukaryota > Metazoa > Arthropoda > Insecta > Phasmatodea > Timematidae > Timema > Timema genevievae. The sequence goes on along the minus strand of CABFWO010000158.1, from coordinate 48,315 downwards.
ATAGGAAGGAAACAACTCACTTTGTAGTCTCAACCTCACAAGAATACAGAGGGGCTACGTGGTACCAACCCCACAAAATAATGTTAATTAGGATCTTTACCGACTGTATAGTTACTCTGAGAATGTTACTATTTTTTTAACTTGGAGACCTATTTACATTTTGAATTTTGAGGTTGTTTTATTTTACCAGTTTTATTTTTGTTACTTGGTTAATCCAGAAACTATAATATTAAAAGGGACTGTCGGGATTTTTATATCTTTAATATACCTACACAAATTGCCAAACAAATTAAATAGGCCCATAACTATAAAAAAAACTGTGGAACTTGGAATCCCACTTTTTTTTAAGAGTGACCAAGATGGACCAACATTTTGAAAAATAATTAATTAACATTTTAATAAATTCAATATCCAAACAGTTTTCCCTTGTAATCAAATATATGTGATTATTGTATACTCCTGAGTCATAACTTGACCAATAATAGATTAATTATTATTACTACTAAAGAAGAATATTTTATCAAAACAAAATGTATTTTCTTTATGTCTAAGTAGGCTTACTTAGGGCAGTGATGTGCCAGGGTAAGCAGAGCTTGCTATAACTCTACATGTGAAATATTATCTCTCAATATATCCCCACATGACCAATCACACACAAGCTCTGCGTTACATATCTGACAAGGGAGTGTATTTTAGTTAACATCTGACCAATGGCTGTTTCAACTGCACCGCGTCTCACTATTTGTTAGAGTTCATGCATATGTACTAATTACGGTTGATTTTAGAGGAAATGTACTTGCATTTGTGTGGAGAGAGTGGGAGACCATTTAGGATAACACCGCCCTCAGTACACCCGACCAGGACTTGAACCCCAATTTCTTCGACTTCGACGAGTCCAGTTTATTGTGAGAATGGTACCTTAGAGTAGACTTTAGGCCCGCACGACTGATTTTAAATATTTAGCGAACAAACAATGTGTCCATAATAATAGATTAATAACTAATTAATATGTAAGAAATAAAAAGTTGAAATTTTGTTAATTTTTTTTTTCAAACAAGCCCACCAATTTAAAAAAAAAATCTTAATTCTTGCAACCCGTGATATCTTAAAGGTTGCGGACCCCCCTTCCTTAGACGATGCGGCCACCGAATCGGGTTTTACCGAGGGATGAAAACAATAACGTTGGTAACAGTTTCAACTAACCCTGCCTACCCTGACCACGCTTCGCCATGCCTCGTCTCTGTATTACTACTACACGTTTACTTTTGGGAAACCGCCTTGTCATCCTTTTCTTGTTTTTGTGCAGTCAATCTCCCCTCAAATATAAGACAAGTTTCGCAACGTCGGCTAGTAGAGGTTGCCAGTAGCTCCTTCTTACCCTAGAACACCGCCTTCCAACATAACTGAGAGAGAGTGAAGATCCATAAGACTCGCATTTCCCTCAGCAATGATATTTCGTGTATACCCTCTTCTCTTGCTCAAGGCTCGCATGTAGTGCGCGTTTGTGTATTAGCGGGACATTGCTTGCCGCACACGAGTATAACACCCCACCCTCCCTTAACAATCCCCTTGCCCCTCTCTCCTCTCACAACCACCACACACCCCTAGCCCCATCACACTGTGTAAGCAACCCGGCTAATTACTCCCATATAATAATTTTCCCAACCCATTTTCAGATGGCTTCCTACCAATTAAACTAGGTTCCTCCACGCTATTCTCTGCTCTAACCCGCTCTCAATAAAACAATAGCTGTACCCTCTCTGGGTAGCCCACGTCAAGACTGAAGGTGTTGCACTCCCTGTATTTATATAGTCGAGAGGTCTTACCGTCCTCATTCAATCCAAGGACCCTTGGTTCAATTCTAGACCGGGCCTTTTCCCAGAGATGTTGCGATACTCTCTCTCTCTCTCTCTCTCTCTCGGACTCGTCATTTCATTCCATCAAGTTGGTATTCTCAAGTTTTAAATATCTCTTATATTCGTGTCAAGCTGTCTACGTCTGTTTTAGTCTAAACGTGCTTTATAGTGGGAGATTTTGAACTTCAGGCGGTGGGATATTTTGAGTATGTTTTTACATTTTTATGAACACATATTTCAGCCATTTTAAAACAAAATAAATATGAAATACTTAGTTTCCTTTCAATGGTTTTTTGAATACAAAATATGTTTGTATTCGGATACACACTTAGTGAAGGCCAAGTTGTTTTGACGCGTAGCTACGCTGCGTTTATACTAATTAAAAAGACGTGAGTGAGCAGGGCACATCCCACCTCGAACCATCAAGACTTTACTCTTTCTCTCCCTAGCTCTCTCTCCTATATATATATATATAATGAAGGGTGCAGGAGATACGGGGTAATCCAATTTTAAATCAAATTGAATTAGTGCTTCCATCTGTTAGACAATAATGAGACCTATATTATGCACTTTAGATTATGGTTAAAAGATATATATATATATTATATTTAAATTGGTTTTAAGAAAAAAGTATTTGCTGGGGTCTTTATGTGTCTTAAGATAAAACAAATTGTTTTCCTGATAATTTGAATTTCCCCCTTTTTCCCTTGTACCGTTTGTATATATATATGTGTGTGTATAATTGTATATATAATTCCCCCCATTGTCTGTGTTATCTAAAATATGTTTACCAAGATCATTACGGTGAGCTCCCAACACACCTCCATGTTCCCCATCACTTCAAAGCCAGGTAAACAAACGAAACTATCGCGAGATATCAGCTACGTAACTTCCCGACTCTTTGAACACCAGACAGATTTTAAACAAGAGTCTTTCTCAGAAAGTAGAGGAGACATGAAAGGTTTTGAAACTCAACTTCCGTACCGTGCGCTAAACTTGCTCTATTCCCGAGCAATAACAAGCAGTGTTTTGGTTTGGGCCGTCTTACTGCGGGGCTTACAATAACGTTCCAAAGCATGAAGTCTCTCTCCAGCAGGAGAAGAGTAAGGGAGGGGTGTGTATAGTAGTAATAACATCCAACCATGCTCCACTAATCAAGACACATGGATACCGAAGAACCTTTATTACTGAGGGAGCAAGCGATGTTTCTGGAAGATTCCATTGGGACCTTGAGCTTTCGTGTCAGCTCCTCAGTGTGAACTTAGGTCCGACCAGGAGGAATTTAGCCCCCACCCCCTAACATCTCTCTTTCACAATATAGAGTGTTGCTGCTATCGCAACATACGTGAATATAACACTATGTTTTCTTTCACAGAATTTCAAAACCAGGTATTTTTTACTTTATCTCAATCTACGTTGCTTTAAATTTGGCCCCCTATAATCTTCACATCTTGAAAACATTTCGAAGGAGGATGAAAACTTGAAAATTCTATGAACATATTTGAAAAATTTCATTAAATATGACATATTTCAACATATAATAATTTTGATAACAGCTACTAAACAGTATTCTAACACCAACTAGGGATTAAATGACTTATCTAACGTAAGCAGAGCTAGAATCAAATATGTCATCATAATATAATATAGTGTGCTTTGTTTTTTACTCTTTACATCACAAGTGAAACATCGGAAAGGGACTGGCCAGTTTGACCTCATTACCACCTTTACATCACAGGTGTAAACATAAGGAAAGGACTGGCCAGTTTTATCTAATCACCACCTTTACATCACAGGTGTAAACATAAAGAAGGGACTGGCCAGTTTGACCTCATTACCACCTTTACATCACAGGTGTAAACATCGGGAAAATACTGGCAAGTTTGATCTAATTACCACCTTTACATCACAGGTGTAAACATCGAGAGAGTTTGTCTGTCCACGTGTCAATATGGAGCTAGAATTAAGCTTTACTAATTTTGTAGATTGTGTGTTAAACTTTGAGGAATACGCGTACAGGAAGAAAAGAGAGGCAAAGGATGTTATTATTACGTGGATTTGCTTAAAACAACAATCTGAGAAGTGTTGTTCTGTGATAAGGTCGAAAGCAAAAAATTTGATCAGTGGCTCTACGAATGATCATATGTATGGAGTACCCAACGATGCACAATTAGAGGTCATGAAACGGGTGCAAGAGGCGAAGAAAAGGGTTTGAGAAGAAGCCACTTCAATTACCAAGGTTTACAACAATGCTCTGGGCAACCTTTATGACAAAGGCTAGTATAATTTTTGTATTAAGAAATGTAAATATTAATATGTCAACAATTTTAGTAATTTATACATATTTAGCCTAAAAAAAAGGAGCTAATATGTCCAAGCAAAGTTCATTACTGGATAGTAGATAGCCGTAAGAACTTTTCTTTTAGTTTTAGATCGTCATATTTTCATTGTTTTCATGCGCTTAGTTCAATAATATTTATATTTTACAGGGCACGACTTTGTAGTCGAAATGCCGAGACAAGAATCAATGAGAAGGGCATTGCAGAGGCAGAGACGTAAGGTACAGGGAAACACTAAAGAACTTAACACCTGCAAAGAAGTAGTTCTTGGTGAAAAAATATTGGAAATGGTTGACGGCACTTATTTCCTGTTGGCTGACGATGGAGAAGAAGGCAGAATAATCATTTTCAGCGATGAGAAGAGCAAAGAAAGATTGAAATGCTTTAATCATTTTTCATGGGTGGGACTTTCAAGAGTTCCAGTAAGCAATTTTCTCAAATATACACCGTTCATGATGATTTTGGGAGCAGTAATGAAGAAACAAATGTCAACCCCATCGGCTTTGTACTATTGCCCAACAAGAAGTACAACACTCATCAAATTATAAATGTTGATTGTAAGAAACAAAATATAATAATAATTTACAAGTTTAACAAATAAATTTATTAATATTAGAACAATTCAAAAGGAAGTACATGGGACTAAAGGTAGAAATTATTCAAACCATTCATTGTTTAAACATGAGAAAATAAACGGTTACAATAATATAAATAGATCGACAAAGGACCATCAGGTGTGAAGCACCTAGGTACACCCTATAACCCACACATATAGGTCATAGGATTAATTAAGAAAACTTGTAACTCATTAAAGCAGGACAATTACAAATTCTTCAAATAGAAAGAAAGGCAGCAAATATAAGGCAATATAAATTAGTGACGGTAATCAGATTTAGTTACAAATTTATCTTACATAACTCTACTCCAGCCTGCTGACTGTGAAGCTTCCAATTACAACACCTAACTTCAAGTATAAAGCACTAAGAAAATTGAGATTTAAGAGCCTGTTTGAAGGCAATAACCTACACACAGAAAATGGAATTGTTTGAAGAACAACACTCCGACATGACAAGGCAATGAAAAAAAATTCTTGCTTCTATATAGCTAAAAAAATAACAACAAAATCAACAGAATCTGGAAAATTATTCAGTAAATTTTAAATTTCATTAAAAATTTAATAATACCATGTCATTTTAACGTTTCTGACATTGTTTTAATGAAACAGGGTTCTTCAAACCTGATTTTGACCTTTAATTTTCACCCCTGATTATATTAAATTCGCCTAAATGAATTTAAAACTTAAGCCTGGTACACCTTCCCATCAAGTGGTACCATTTGTCGCATCGTAAATATTTTAAAAGCATTAGTAGACCCTTCTCAGGTAGCCACCATCCCTCTGAGTGGTACGAAATGTCGCTGGTACCATTGATCGCATATTCTTCTCTTTAGCTGAATGCGCTTAGTAAATAGTTTGAAAAATAAAAGTAGTGTTATGTGATAACAGTGAAAACATTATATCTGATTTTGACTTTTCTTCACGTTTCAGTTTCAAGCTTCGCTTTGACCTTATTTTTCATTCAAACAAATACCTTTGAACACCATTATCTGCAAATATATTCAGCCGAACACGTTTATTCGCATTAGGTCATTCACTAAAACTAGTTCATAATTCCGTTATATTACCAGACCCTGAAAATATATCTAAATATTCACCACTTTAATTATATCACTAGACAAAGAATGGTTTCAATAATTTTCCCGCCTTTAAAAAACATTGTCATGACAAAACTGTGGCTGTTGAATTTACATTATTTTAAATCCATTGAAGCGAATCAAATTTCATTTTATCGGTTCGCGAGGCAAGAGCTTAAATACCTCCTCCCGTGATTTTCCCTAGGTGCGACGTATTTAAATATTGTCTCCTTTTGTCCTTCCTCTCATTCTGAGTTCCGTCCTCTTTTTTTTTTTCTCTTCAGAAAGAAATCGCCGTCGGCTCTAATCTACCCCCAGCCCGTAAGATCCCTTCACCCTCTCATAGAACCCCACCCCTCTTTTACTTGTGGTTGGGGAAGAATCCCCCTCCTTCTCTAGCGATTAAAACTTCATTAAATCAACTGGCGAAGACATCCAGGCACGCCAAGTATCCTACAATATTATGGCACTGAAGAAAATACTTTTTAGTTTATTTTATTTTCTGTGTTATTGTGTGTCGCCTCCTTGACTTATGTTTTACAACATTCTTCAATGTTTAGATCTTTCAAAAGTTTGCCTACCTCCCACAATTCCTAACTCTCAAAGATCTTATTTTAAACTCTAATATAAGAGGATAGCAAAAAGATTCTTTGATGCTTGCAAGAGAAACTGTTTTTATACCCAGCTCAGAAAGACTTTCTGGTCAGATGTGGCAAGAGGGTGTTTGGCAAGAAGTCGAGTATTTAAAGTTTCTAAGTTACAACACCAGTTGTAACATCTTAAGAAAGTTCGCTAAGATGTTGTGTGGACAAAACCTCAGAGAAACTTTGTAAAGCTATCAAAAACATGTCAATAAATGAAATCTTCTCCTTTATTTAAACTATTACTTCCTTACAGCTTTGTTTATAAATTTGATGACAATAAATACACATGGAATGTGTAGTATGTGTGATTCAAGATTATAAGTTTCTTGGTTTAAATGACCGTTAGTATTATTTTATTCTCAAATATAACCAAACGTAAAATTTAATCAACTTAGTTTTTACTAACATAGCTTAGCATAATATGACGAATTAATCTAACTTTACCAATTAAACCTTATTTAAAGTAATTGTAGCAGTAACAAACTCAGCCTAATTCGATTTTGTATTTATTTTAAATTAACCTTGGTGGAAATAAAACTTTATTGTAGCTTAAAGTCTATATCATCAGTTAGATAATAATGATGATGATGATGATAGTAATAATATAATGTATAATTTAATAATAAAATGCTCCAGTAAAACTGCAGAAACATTACCCGCTAAATAACTTTTTCGAGTCTAGTAAAAATGTCTACGGGGCTGAAACTGCCCCTTTCCACTCCTCCTCTGACCCAAAGCTGTAACTCTTCTAATATAATTCTAGAAACCTAATCTACATTTTTACCTCTTAATTAATTTATTTTTTTTCAGATATATTAAGAAATCATTCTTTAAGAAAACGTATAATAGCTAAATTGATAAGCGTTGATGTTATCAAATTTGGGTGAAATATATCTTCGTGATAAGCCCCGGAAATACGCGTGAAAATTTAAAATCACACATTTGGAGCCATGTATCTTTCTTATTTTACACAAATTAAAACATCAAATTTTATTAATAGGACAGTAGAGTGCTTAAGTATTAAATTACTCAAGTTAAATCACGCAGAGCACCATTCACTCTAATGAATAACAAGTCGAAACCAGGAGAAAAATCGTCTAAGTCGAATTTTCTTGCCTACCCAGGTCTCAAGGATTGTAGTAAAGCCCAACCGGCATAAGTTCAAATGTTTTGTGAACCTTGTGAACATTTATATTTAATTACCTTTATTTTTAGAGACCTCAACCACTTATATACATCAGACATCAGAAACCCCTGACATTTACTAAAAACTAGTAATATTTTGAAACGAAATAGTATACATTGAAGCAGAAACACTTCGCCAAACACATAAATGAAATAATATATACTTTAACGGAAACATGGAGAATATAAGAACATTTCTGTCCACCAAAGAGCATAAAAATTAATTTAAATTATTGTCAAAGAGTGCCATTTAATATATGTACATAAATATATTAAATGGCACCTGCTATATGTATACATATGTGCCTGTAGCTCAGCTATAGGTTTTATAAAGAGATATTCCTAAAAATATTTTAATTTTGAATAATATTACAAGCATACAATAATAAGCTATTTTTTATCTCACCCGTCTCGGTGGCGTAGTTGGCTAACACGCTAGTCGTGTTGAACTCAACCGCCGAGAACGGGGAGATCGAGGTTCGAATATCGGTCGGGTGAACTGGGGGTGATTTTTCCTAAATAGTTTTTCCACTCTCCCTCCACGCAAATGTGGGTTCACTTCCTCTAAATTCAACCCTCCCAATTCCTAATCCATTAGCGTAATTAGTACTTGAGCGTACAACCCGAACGGGTAGTAAGACGCGGTGCTAAATATTATTATTATTATTTTGTATCTCAAATAGTTGCGGAGATATGAACAAAATGGGAAATTTCTGCTTATATAAAGTACCTTCAAATTCTATCTAAGGGGAAAATGAGATTTGCTACTTTGTTGTTATATTAAATACAATACTGAATAAAAAATGTAATCAAAATAGCTAGAGCGGATATGGAGAGAATCGATATTTTCTTTTTTTATCCTTCAGTAAACTACCCTTAATTTTAGGTTTGGATATCTAATTCCAAAAACCCTCAGTGGGACACCATGAAAACCCTAGATACCAAGTTTCAGCCCGATTAGTAAAATCGTTTAGGCTCTAGGCCTAGATACAGATACACAAACAGACTGCATCACGAACACTTATTTTTTGTTTCAGGGGTTCACGAAACGTCGATATTTATCAAATTCTTGAGTTCGATTTTTTTGCCGATCCCAATACTTCTCGTTCCAAAGTGTCGAGAGAAAGTAAAAATTGAAAGTCAAAGTTTGTTTAATACAACTTAAGAAATTGTTGTTTTCTGAAAATGCTGCTTCCTCTTTGAATCTTTTTGGAATTTGAAATGTTTGGGCACATTCCTGGTGTATAAGCTTTCATTTATCATAAATGAAAATAGGAATAAATTCCCATTTAAATATATATATTATTTACAAATATAGTGAATGAAGTCTGGGGGTTATTGTGTTTCAATCGTATCATATTAGGTTAAGTAAATTTGAATTTAATGTCTTGGAATAAATACCCTTAAATAGTGAATTATTAAATCCTAGCATATAAAGGTATTCATTATTCGTAGGTAAGTTAACAAGGCTTTTATATATATATATGTATATTCATCGGGCTAGTTCAAATGATAAAATAAAATACAATATTATTAACATCTCGTTTTATTACCCATTCGGGCTATACGCCCTTACGCTAATGTGTAATGGTAGGGTGATTGTGAGATGAAATGGAGGACCTTTGGTTTAACGTGGGATCCGAACCACGGTGGAGGCCTGGCATTCCACACATTCACAAGTTTTGATTAATACACGTCTTGTCAGAGGTGAAGGAAGGGTTTGTTAATCAGATAAACCTGTGCCGGGACCAAGGATTGAACCCTGGACCCCCAGCACAGAAGTATGAAACCTTACCCCTAGGCCACCAGGTCACCTTAAAGTACAATAAAAACGTAATATTTATTTAAGAGATATTTTATTGTTTTCATCTTACACCAATGTGCACACAGTCTCATCTGGCCTGGTATTCCAGTGACGGGAAGGTTGGAGTTCGAATCCTAACAGTATAAAATAAGGTGGTTTTTTTTCAGAAAGCATGTTAAATTTCTCTAAATTCTATCTTCCTGTTCCTTATTCGATTGGAATAAATCCTCGGAAAGTCAGGAATGGGAATAAAACGTAGTTCGCATATATTGTTTATAAACTCATAGAATAAAATGTCAACACAGATCGAAATACAATCGGAAAGTATTTACAAACGAACATAAATATTACAGTCAAATTTTAATAGAAATAAATGGTACGGCGCACCGCACAGACTTTCTCTCTCTTTCTATAAACTCGTAAGATTTTTGAACGGAATAATGTACATTGTATCATCACCACTCCACATAAGAACACGCATAAAATAATATACAATGATATAGAATCAATGAGAAAAGAGGTGCATCTTTGTCCACCTAAGAGCATTTCAAACAGTTTAATATCTTCCACAAGGGTCAACACTTCGTATTAAAATTTCGATTTCTGGTTAAAGTGTTAACATTTTATAAGGTATTGCACATCTTCAAGTCATCGCATTGATATTTAATTATTCATTTATACATTTTGACCAATAAAAAATGTAAATATTGACTATTGAGTCTAAAATGGAGATAGATGATTGCTATGCAAACATTTCTCCTAAGAGCTTTAAGGAAAAATAACATACTTTTTTAGATACTTAAATTTAATTACTCTATGGCATTGGAGAATTATTGCGTTAAGACTTAAGTAGTATATGTTTACAACTAAAGCTCACAAAATTGTATTAATATATTTGCAAATATCTCAGAAACTGTTGCTTTTATAAAAATATATGTCAAATAAAAGTTTTTTATTTCTAATAGTCCTACAATTTTGCAATGATAAGTTGTTTAGTTTCTCAAATAGTTGTGGAGATACGGAAATTAACGCTTCTGTAAAGTACCCTAAAAATCATTTTCATAGGAAAATGAAAATAGCCAGTTTATTTATAATCTTAATCAACGCCTAGATACGAATTTTAATCAAAATCGTTTGAGCAGATTTTGAGAAAACCAAATTTTTCTCTTTTCGCCCTTCAGTAAACTACCCTTAATTTTAAGTTTTTATAGACACACAGACAGACGGCATTGCAAAGACTATTTTTTAGGGTTCGGGGGGTCATGAGACGTCGACATCCATCAACATTTCAGGTTAGTTTTTTTTACGATCGCAATACTTAAGCTTTAATGTCCAAAAAGTTAAAAAAATATATATAATTGCGTATAGATTGAAAATTATTGATTTTATAAAAATATGTTTCGAATAAAATATTTGTATTATAAATATATATACATATTTGTAATGCTAAGTAATTTCATATCTCAAATAGTTTCGGAGCTATTATAAAAAATGTTAATTTACGCATCAGACCGGAGCCCTTAAAGCCATTTTGCCGAAATATTGAGAGTAGCCATTTTGTTTGGAATATTTATTAATGTTCATAAATGAAATTTAATCAAAATCGTTAGAGCCGATTTTGAGAAAATCGACTTTTTCTCTTTTTTCCCTTCAGTAAACTACCCTTAATTTTAGGGGTAGATATCCAATTCCAAAAACCCCTCGGGGCAACCCTATGAAAACCCTAGATATCAAGTTTCAGCTCAATCGGTAAAATAGTTTAGGCTCTAGTTGGAGGTACAGACAGACAGACAGACAGACGGAAATTCAAAAACCACTTTTTCGGATTCAGGGAGTCATGAAACGTCAAAATTCATCAAAATCTCGAGTTCGATTTTTTTGACGATCACCATACTTTCTCTACCTGTAAGATAGAGAGAAAGTAAAAAGTTGTAAGAAACTTATCTTACAGCTAGAAAAGTAGCTAGATCCACTTTTACGTAGTCTTACGTCAAATAATGTAATATACAGATGTAACCTTTGATAGATGTTATACATACTTATAAAATAATACTATTAATATAGTAAAATATTGTCAGAATTAAGTTTATCAGGATTGATAGTTTATATCGTGATCCCCCTCCTCCCTTGGTCACACCATCGTATTAGTGCTTTCTAGCGGTGAGATATGGAACTAGTTTTTAAATTTCAGCTAAATGAATTGACTTATATCCATTTACTAGAGTGTTCTTTGAAAATATTGTGCATTGTTAAGAGTAAGGACGTTATCTGACGGCTAGAAGTGCTACTAGATCTACTTTAACGTGTTCATAGGTTAAGTCATTTTATTTGTATTTGTCTTTTTACAGAGGGTATTAAAAACTATCAAATAACAATAATAATATAGCATAAAGTTATTAAGTTTGGGCACAAAACATATGTTTGTATTTTCTAAGTATTTTCTAAAATACCCTTCCTTTTGAAAATTTAATATGCGCATGGACATGAAAATAAAACCTTTTGTTTGTTTTTTTCAATCGAAGTTCAGTAAGTAGATAAAATGCCTTCTTCTCTTCAATGGTGAAGAGAGAGAGAGAGAACCCGCTAAATTTCACATTAAATTGACATGTTTGTTCCCTTTAACTCGCGATGTAGACTCGAGGTTTAGGATCGTAACCCAGGAACGTGTTTACCTTCTTCGCGGTACCAAACATCCGACCTCGAACCTCTCCTGGAAAACCTTGATGGATGAGGTTCATTTCATTACAAGCTGGTGCCACGTTCGTACCTCGAGAAAAGGAAGAAAAAACAAGCCATCCTTTTTGTCAACTTCGCCATTTCCGCGACGAATATTCCACTTGGGCCATTCACTAACCTCGTCACAGCACTCTTTATTTGTAATTTTTTGTTTTTGCAAAACTTCTTCAAGTAAGCCGGACCCATAATGCACCTCAAGTAGCCCCCTTTTACAAATTATTCATTACTTTTGGTAAATAAACTTATTTTTGTACCTGCTTAGGTGGTCGCATGATATAAGAAATCACTATAATAATAAACTGAGATTGCCAATGATGGGGAGATCGGGGTCCGACCCCAGTCGGCTGTGTTGAGGTTTAATTCCCTAAATAGATTTACACTCTCCCTCCATGAAAATACTGGTACACTTCCTCTAAATTTAACTTTACTCATCCCCAGAACATTAGAGTAATTAGTACATAAGCGTACAACCCAAACAGTTAGTAAGACGCGCTGCTATGAGTAAATACTTTTTGTTCGCCCGTCTTTCCTTCTCATTTCTAGATCCCCAGACGTTCTCCCTCTCACTCATAGTCACTGTGTGTTACACTGGGTTGAATTACTGTGCATTACTTCGTTGCCATGGTAAGAAATAGCAGACCGAGTATGAATTGAGGAGAGGGTAAGAGTCCGGGTAGAAAGTTAAAAAAAAAATTAGAGAAGGGGATGGTATTTTTAGAAGGGATATGGATTTTAAAAAATCTCATCTAAGGTTGGCTGACTTTAGGAGACATGAATGAAAAGTTTCATTCGAAATAAACAAAAAAAAAAATCATTAAAAGAGCAACGAGGAAAATAGGGTTTGGGAGTAAGGGTTGGTGGAAGGGAAGAACGGGAGAGGGGGGCAATGAAACGTCGTTTTGTGTGACAGTCGCTTAATTAGCAAACGTTTGAAAAGCAAGTAGGAGCCTCTCTAACACTATAAAGCTCAGAAACGAACCAAAGCCATTTAAGTGATGGTGCTTTGGGTGGCCGGTGGGGCGTGCGAACCACTTGCCCTGGGAGGAGAAGAGAAAAAAAAGAAACAGATGAAAGGAGGGAGGAATTAAGGGATGGAGAAAGAGGGAATCGATACATAGAACTTTATCTTGTGAGTTGACCCTGGGGGAAGTCATAAGTTTGTTTGATATTTGTTCAATACTGATAGGTCACCGGACACCTTTTCAGTAGTGATAGGTCACGAGTCACGTGTTCACAATAGATAGGTCATGGGACACGTGTTCACTATTGGTAGGTCATGGCGCACATGTTCACTACTGATAGATCATGGCACACATGTTCACTATTGATAGATCATGGCACACGTGTTCAGTAGTGATATATCACGAGTCTCGTGTTCGGTAGTGATATGCGACGAATCACGTGCTCACAACGGATAGGTCACGAGTCACGTGTTCACAATAGATAGGTTATGGGACACGTGTTCACTATTGATAGGTCATGGCGCACATGTTCACTACTGATAGATCATGGCACACGTGTTCATTAGTGATATATCATGAGTCACCTGCTCACAACGGTTAGGTCACGGGTCACGTGCTCAATAGGGATAGGTCACGGGAAACTTGTGCAAACAAATAAAAGGTCATTAAATTTTATTTTAACAAAATCTGTTAAGGATAGTATTGTAGTACATGACGATTTTATTTCTATACATGTCTGACCACCCATCTGTGCTACTCTCATTTAGCTACAGTAATGGTATAAGGATGATGAAGAGACAAGTTACAGGATATCCACCATTTTTGCGCGGAGAGAGAGAGAGAGAGATAGAGAAAGAGAGTGGTAAAACCATTTCGGAAACACCACTCTCAATACACCTAACCGGGATTCAAACTCCGATCTCCCCATCAATCCTGTCTGTTGCAAGAGTGACACCCTAGACCGTGTGACCACCGTGTTTATTATTATTATTATTATTATTATTATTATTATTATTATTATTATTATTATTATTAGTAGTAGTAGTAGTAGTAGTAGTAGTAGTATTAGCACCGCGTCTTACTACCCGTTCGGGTTATACGCACTTACACTAATGTGCAATGGTAGGGTGATTGTGAGATGAAATGGAGGACCTACAGTTGAACGTAGGATCCGAACCAACCACGGTGGAGGTCTGGTATTCCATACATTTACAAGTTGTGATTAATATTAATACACGTCTTGTCAGAGGTGAAGGAAGGGTTTGGCTATCAGATAAATCTGTACCGGGACAGAGGATTGAACCCCGGACCCCCAGCACAGAAGTCTGACACCTTACCCCTAGACCGCCAGGTCACCATACCGCGTGTAATAAGTTGTGTATTAGGTTCTGGTAGTAGGTAGCCAAAATACTATTACAGCCACTCCCGAGTCGCAGGTGGCTGTGGTATCAACGATAGCTCATACAAGCCGATGATTTCCACACGTCCATCACAGACTCTGCCTTGAACAACGAGTGAAAAATTATTTCTAGCATGGGATGAATCATTCATATCTCAGTGGTAGAGCATTGGTACACTAACCTAAGGATCTAAGGTTCGATTCCCACGTCCAGGTGTCATTTTTTTTAAATTTACGAATACAATATTTTATGTGGCTATATTCGTAACCTATAGAACATTAATTAAATGTCCTAGACTTTGCTATTCATGTACAACAAATTGTACAAACGTTGGTAAGCTTATAATATTATTTCATTTTCCTCTTAATTCATCATCTCGAATGTTAGTTTGATGTGACGCTGGGCATACAGCGAGACTTTCGGCTGGTTAGTGCTACTTGCACCATCTGGTAGATTACCCGTGGAAGTGAGGACGTGCCCCATTGGCCTCCACACTTTATTTCTATGAGGGTATCTAATTTTTCCGGAAAGGTATTTCACATACCTTCCAGGGTTATTTTAAATGCCAGGTTATTGGAATGGGACCGACGGCTTTACTTACCCTCAGAAGGAAGTTGTGCTACGGTATTTTATCACTCAAGGAAAATCCGTCGATCTGGCTGGATTCGAACTCACGAAATTTTATGTCAGATAAGGTTATCCCTATGAAAATTGGATAGTGAGAACGTAATGTTTTAACAAAGCAACTCCTCAACGTTCTCTCACTCTGACGCGGACACAACAAACTTAACAACACAGTCAAAGTATTTAACTGCATAAAGAGGGAATAAAAACACTGGAAGACCTTCTTCTCACTGCCATTTCAAGACTTAGAATAAAGACTTTATATATTTTTTAAACGAAAAAAAAAAGAAAGAGGAAAAAAGTCTTATAATTAGCATAACGACTCTAATTAAAATACGTATCAAGAAGAGGAGGGTAAATTCAGCGTAGGAAAAGTCTGGCGAAACGTTTTTTTGGGAAGAAGCAAAAATGGTGGCACCACCGCCAGGGTAGCAGAAGGCGGGCACTTTATTTCATCCCTCGAGTACCTCGCGCGTCACATTTTACTGACACTTGCAAATCTAATTAGTTTAAACAAGTCTCTTACTTTTACCTAAGGATACTTACACTCTTCTTCATTCTTCACCAGGATTTTTTTCCCCTCTCTTGCTTCTCATGTTCTTTTAATAATAGCTCTTCATGCACTTGAAACTCTTTAGGAAGAAAAGAACTTAACTAAAGTTGAGTGTTGGAAGACTGGGGGTTAAGAGGAAATTCTCCCCTCCCACTCTCATTTGAGTCATCAGAAACATGTCCCTCTATTATCATACCAACCTTTTTTTTTATTTCCTTCTTAATTGCCACAACGCTATAATAAACTTTAATGGTTACATTGCTCATTGGGATTTTGCCCAGAGGATCGAGGGAGGATAAGCTATTATTTGCAATATTCCTTTGACCTTGAGCACCGAATAAGAATTAGATAATTCTTTTTTTAACTTAATAATAAATGGATTAATGAATTTTTTGAAACAGTTTACAAGTTTTACTTTTAAAATCGGGTTTCTTAGTATCAATTCATAAAATGATATAGTTGATATGTCCCCAAAACAAGGATTTTGGACATTATATATAAACGGAAAACGTAATTTGACTTGAAAGTGATGTTTCAAAATGTGCATATTTAAATACAGCGTTGACAAAACTAATAGAGATATACAGGGTGAGTCAAAAGTCAGGAACCATAGTGTTATTCACTTCAACTGGTTTTGTCTATATGATATGCTCAATATGGTGACCCTCTTCAGCAAGGCACATGTTCAGACAACGCTTCCAGTTGTTGAGGACACTGAGGAGTGTGGCAGGTGATATTTGCGAGGCAAATTCCATTATCCTCCCTTGCAGATGGTGTAGGTCATGAATCTTGGTGGAATAAATCATTGCCTTAAGGTGATAAGGTGACTCCATAGGTAGTAATCCATTGGTGTGAGATCAGGGGACCTCACGGGCCACTCAACGGGGCCTCACTGACCTATCCACCTCCCCGAAAACTGGTCATTCAGCCACTGACGTACGATTAAACCATAATGCGGGGGGGGGGAGGGGGGGGCGGCGGCACCGTCCTGCTGAAACATTGTAGGGAACTCGCCGTCCTCATTCAGAACTGATGAGAAGAAACACTCCTCTAAGAGAGGCTTGTACCCCTTGGAGTTCTGGGTAACACCGATAAAAAAAAATGGACTAATGATCCTCCCACCCCATATTCCCACTCCACACCATTATATTCTCCGCACCCTACATCTTGGCTACATCTGTCCAATGAGGATTTGTGTCACTCCACAGTAGCCAGTTCTGATTGTTGACCTCAGCGTTCACATAAAAGTACGCCTCGTCAGTGAACAGGATTGAAGCTGCGAAGTCTGGGTTCTCCTCGATCCTGCTGAGTGTCCATTAGCAGAACTCTGAGCGACGATCGGGATCGTTCTCACTAAGGTGGTGGGTGGAACATCTGCAGTTTGTAAGATGCAATTTTTCTTCATGCAGAACTTGAATAATACTTATCTGGCCGATGTTGTTCTCATGGGACAGACGCCTGGTGCTCTTCATTGGACTCTTAGAGGCAGCAGATAAAATTGAAGTTGACATTTTCTCGTTGGTTGCCGTCCGGGTTCTACCTGAGCGAGGTCAATCATGCACACTGCCAGTATCCTTAAAACGCTGAAGAAACTTCACGGCTGCGTTATGCGTGATTGGATCACCCTCGGGATGACGATGGTTGAATTCTGTAGCAACATCTCTTGTACTGCAACTGACAGCTAACAGTATCACTTAAACACGCTCGTCTTTGGTCAGCACCATCTCAGTACCTGAAACACACATTAGTTCCATGGTTCCTGACTTTTGACTCACCCTGTATATTTATTTAAGTAATTGCTGGATTAAAATGGGGTGTATTAATAATTGATAAAGTTTACGTGTTTAAGTAAGCTCTACTGTATAACGTTTTGTTTCAGCGTGTTTTAGTACCCCTTTGGGCTATAAGCCTACTGCGCGTTAACTATGCTAATGGGATATGGCTGAATAAGGTATAACTGTGGGGGAAATATACCCGCATTTGCGTGGAGGGAGAATAGAATATAATGTAACTAAAACCACCCTCGGTACTCCTGACAGGAATCTCAACCCTAATCACCCCACCACTGGCAATCTAGTCTAACACAAGATTGACATATTATACCATGCGGCATCCTATACAGGTAAGTATGTATATATATAATATAAAAATTGATTATATATTTTTTTTAATTCTGTCTAGATGCATAACCTATAACTCAAAAATAATTTCAATTCAAAGTGCAGTTTTCTGCAATCTGAAACTAGATTACATCGAAATTGAGACAGCTTATTTGATTTGTTTTAGTTATGTTTTAATGTCTGAATCAGTCTGTAGCAATTATAACTGCTAAACAAATGTCGATATTGAGCCGACTGATTATAATATGTTTCCCTGTACACACAACAGTTATGGAGCTTAAACATGGACCCTGAAGAAAAAGAAGAATACATATTGGGAACGCTTTGAAATGTAGTGCTGGAAGAAAATAGAGAGGATAAAATGGACGGGTCTGGTAAGTAATTAAGTTCTAAGAAGAGTAAATGAAAAGAGAGCCATTCTGAAGGTGGTTTAGATGAAGAAAGGCCAACTGGTTGGGTCACCTTATGAAAAGCAGTGGATTATTGAGTGACGTCATAGAAGGAAAAGTGGAAGGGATAAAGGGGTCAGGAAGACCACGAATGTAACTGATGGATGACCTTAAATAAGGAAAGAATATAAAGTTCTGAGGTATGAAAAAAGGAAGCTACTGATAGGACATGTTTGGAGGACTCAATTTGGACAAGGCAACATACCTCATAGATGTCTAAAAACAGAACACCTTACAATTATAATAATGCGGTGAACTGATTTAACTCTTTATTTCCGCTTGCATCTCATTAATTAGGCACTACAAAGCAGCACCTGGTTCTTACTATATTACCGAACTGAGATACATTTTTAGTAGTGGGATGAGTTAGACACATTTAAATATAACTCAAATATAACTTATCGCGACTTGGAAACTAAAAAATGAATAAATGTAAGTTGAAAGTACACTTCGTCTACTCTGACAGGTTGTAAGCTTGTCTTGCTTGCTTACACTACGATTCAGCTTACAAGATGGGGTCATAATGTAGTACATCAATGTAAGACTGCTGTCGGTGACCTGGTGGTCTAGGGGTAAGGTGTCAGACTTCTGTGCTGAGGGTCCGGGGTTCAATCCTCGGTCCCGGCACAGATTTACACATTAGCGTAAGTGCGTATAACCCGAACGGGTAGTAAGACGCGGTGCTAATAATAATAATAATAATAATAATAATGTAAGACTGCTACCTTGCATTTCCCCACTATAGTATAGCTTATAATATGTGTAGTCCATCAAGGTAAGACTGCTATCTTGTTTTATTCCACTATGGTATAACTTATAAGATAGGACCATGGTGTATCCGTAAAGTAAAGACTGTTACCTGGCATTATTCCACTATAAACCTATAAGATGAGGCCATAGTGTAAGCAGTCAAGGTAATATTGCTACCTTTCAGGGTAAATGGAGTGTACACATTGAATCCAAAACGACACAACCTAGCCATCCCCATAAATGATAGGATCTATAGGCTTTCTATTCTTTTTAGCGCCGCGTCTTACTACTTGTTCAGGTAATACGCAAATGTAGTAACTACGCTAATTATTTAGGCGTGAGTAAGGTTTAATTTTAAAGGAAGTGTACCTGAATTCGCGTAGAGGGAGTGTAGAAAACCATTTTGTAAAAATCCCCATCAGAACACTGGAACGGAATTCGAAACGTGATCTCGCTGTAATTGGCAACAAAGTCTTAGCACAAGAATGACGGCTTATATCATGGGGCCACCGAAGCAGGTGCTTTCTATTAAAATTACCGGATATTGTGTTGATGGTTGAGAAAATAAAACCTGTTCATTTAGGGATTTTGACAGTATTGTGTTACTCATCCAGTTTGGAGCTAAGACGCGAGGGACGGCTGGATGGAAAGAGTGAGAGAGATATGTAAAAAAAGAGAGAGGGGAGCACCGAACACACACACACACACACACACAGCTACGCACGCAGCGAATGAAGAGCGTTTGGATGCGGGCGAATCGCGGAAATTAAGTGTCAACACAACAGCAGAGAAAAGAGGGAGGGAAGTCTGGGTAAAGGAAGAGATAGTGGCAAGCTTGTCTCTTTCTCCCGTTCCTAGTGTATACACCCCCAGCGACCCCCAACCCATTTTAGAACCCTTCTACCCCCTTTACCCACCCACCCTTTCTCGCGCTCGTCAAGCTTAAATACTTGATTTGCTCTCCCAAGGACCTAGAGAGGCTAAAACCTGAAACTTTTGGACCCCCCGTCCCCCGACTAAAAGTAGTTGAGGGAAGGGGGTCATGTCACCGAGAAGGTCGAGGAAAGTAGAGCACTCTACCCACGGATAATATAACTTCCAAACGACAGCTTCTTGGAACCACTGGATTGCCACGTGTCGCCGGTATGTGACGAGAATAACCAAGATGCGATGTAAGTCTCCACGAAAATTGAAGTATTCACTATTCTTAGTTTTAAGAATACAAAAAGACCCCGCTTGAGTGGTTAAATGGTCTAAGGCGTCACTCAATATACTTGACTGTTGATGACGAGGATATTGAGGCTTGAATCTCGGTCGGGTTAATTGAGGGTGACTTTTCCCTAATCATTTGTCCACTCTCCCTTCACGCAAATGCGAGTTCACTTCCTCTAAAATTTGACCTTCCTCATCCTTAATACATTGGCACAATTAGTACATTTGTGTATAATCCGGAAGGGTATTAAGGTGTAGTGGTAGAAAAGGTATCTAGATACTTGGTTGTTATGCAGACTGTACCTCATTTTTGAACAAGTACACACTTTTGCTTAGTGGTTTTCCTTTTCGCTCCTATGGGTAATTTTAAGTATCTTCTCTCCATATTTTTTTTCTTCCGACATCCCTTCTACTCCTTAATTATTCAACTCGCCGGGAATTTGCATGGAATAAGAGGTAAGGGACATGTTCTGAAGGAAGAGAGGGATGGAAGTTGGGTATTACAAGAGCGTGGGTCTAGTGGGTGAATGGGGGAGAATGGAAATGCACCGCCATCTACTTGGTGTCACCTCTGCTCTAAGCTACACCTTCAAATACACAGTTCAATTTTCATAGGAAGGGCCTTTTACAAAATACACAACATATATTTACACAGCCAGAATTGCTAATATTTTATTATATAACAGGGAGGAGACTCAAACTCTAGAATATAAAATTCAAGCATGATTTCCGATTTTCATGTAAAGTAAAAAT
The DNA here is from genome assembly GCA_902155825.1 of Timema genevievae. NCBI lineage: Eukaryota > Metazoa > Arthropoda > Insecta > Phasmatodea > Timematidae > Timema > Timema genevievae. Next base: position 27,236 of record CABFWO010000158.1, on the reverse strand, counting down.
CATTTTCCCTAGTCTTTTTTTGTAAAAGACCGGGGAAACGCCGGTTGTGAGATTTTGAACAAATGATTCCGAATGAAAATATGTTGTATTTATTTTTTGTTTGAACCCGCCAAGAAATTTTAGTGTTTGGGAAATTATTATAAATATGTATGTATACCCAACTCTTAGACTAATAGATTATTGTAGTCTTACACAATAATCATTATTATTTATCCTCAATTATTTAATATAAAATTTATATCAATCAGACTTACGCCAGTAGCCTAATTTGGTCACACAAGGCTCTTAGTATTTTTAATTTCCAACAGATGGCAATATTCAAGACTTTTTCCCGGGTTTTTTCCTAGGTGTTCAAAATTCCAGCATAGCTCTCGGATTTCCCCATTTTCCCAATCAGACCTTATTAGTGCTATTTTATAGCTATTGATAATATATATATATATATATATCAAAAATGAAACCTGCAGATTACATGACTTAACGTATGAATACATGAGAGTGGATCTAGTAAATTTTCTATCAGATATGCAAATTGGACTTTACCAGAGACTTTTCGAAGCAACAACAGCCCATTGTGTCTATTTTACTCTCTAACGCACCGATTTTCAACCTTTTACAACTAACTGCACACTGACTGAACAAGGCATTAATATTGTCAAGGCACTCTATCAGTATTTTTAAGGAATATTTTTATAGTTTCAAAAACGTGTATCTGTGTTTAAAAATTCAATAGCTAAAATTCTAATAATTGTATGATTTTTAAAAATAATAATGATCATGGATTTTAAAATATTAATTTTTATTTTTCAAGTATGTTCTTGCTTCTTTTTGATCCTCCCCTAAACCCCCGTGGCACACCGCTTGAAAAACGCTTACTTCTTTAGTAACTCTACGCACATGGTAGACCTATACTGAAGTATTCTATATTCTCCAGCCGGGATCCGAACCGAAACTTCTGAGAATCCTGTGATAATTCTGTATTGATAAACAACAGCTGCACGGTCATATTTTTCTACTCACATTTCTTGATAACTGAAAAATAATACACATAAACAATTGTTTATGATAACATGAAGAGAAACATGTAATTCTATGTTAAGATTTTAATTTTGATGGAAAATATATATTAGAATTGATGTGTAATGTAATTTGGTTATTATCTTACATATTAAAAAATGTACAAATAATATTTCTCCTTTGTTTACCGTAATAACGTATTCGGAAGACTTAACTTAATTAATAAGAAAGTGATGAAAGGGCAGTTAAGAAGCCATATGTCAACGCCTTCTTTCTTCTATCGGCACTGCACCATTTAATTATGTGTATTATATTTTGTTCATTTCTATTTCTAATCAAAGATAGGTTCCCTTGGACTGAGAGGGAGGTGACGTGGTTTAAATTCCAGACTCATTTAGTTTGGTTCACCAATAGTGGGAGGTCAAGATTTGAATCCCAGCCGAGAGTATTGAAGTTTATTTTTCCCAATGGTTTTTCACTCTCTCCTAACTTAAATGCAGTTACACTTCATCTAAGTTTTACTTTCTAGTTTTATAAATTTTGAACAAAATTGCTATATTTAGTTTTTAAAAGTTTTATAACGTTTTCCGAAACTAGTCTTCAGTAAACTAACTACCATTAAATAATTTTTTTCGCAAAAAAAATATCATGTTTAATAAAACAACATTTGAAAATATTTTCAAAATATTTCAGATTTTCGAAAATTAGTAAGAAAGGTTAGAGTCAAAATAATGATTTTATCTATAGGTCTCAACATTTAACATCTAAATATCAGTATTAAACGTAATACATTAAATTGTTTCTGCTGGAGCCCCAGGGACAGTAAAATATATTATTGTAAGACCCACTTTTTTTATGTTTGGGTAGGGGGGACTCACAAAACGTTAAATCTTTAACATTTTGAGGTTGAAAATGTTCGCGATTACAATACTTTACATGTCGACTTCGGTGGTCTTGGGATAAAGTGCTCGTCTCAGGACCCGATGTTAGTGGGTTCAAGCCCAGCCGATGTCAATTGGAATTTTCTTGAGCGATAAAAATCCGTAGCACAATTTCCTTCGGTCTCATGTTGATTGTAGCATGTTAAATAACGCTGGAAGGTATGTAAACATTTCCAGTTAAAGTTGGTAGACCCTTTCACTCTCGCTCATAGAAATTCTCGTATACTGATATAATAAATCGGTTCATAAAGGGAACGTTAAATAATTCAAATAAATAAAAACTATACCTTACATGAGAAAGTAAAAATATAAAAATAGCACAAACGGTGTATTATTAAAGGAGTCAAATCCAATATTTCTCGAATCCGAAATTAAATTTACATTAAAATCTTGAATCCTAATTTTAATCTTCGAATCTTTAAAAATGTACAATGCTATTTAAAGTGAAAGAAAATGTTTTAAGTTTGTTTTTTAAAAAGTTACTTAAATCTTAGTGCCACTGTCAAACTATATTTTGTTTGTCATGTCAATTACTATAGGATTCGAGCAGCCGAGTATTTGAGAGTCCCATCTCTGGTTAGTACATTTAATAATTGTCAGTATAGAGTGTACCTACCACTCTCTCGACATTCTTCATACACATGTGTGTGTGTGTTTGTGTGCAAGAGAGATACAGAGATTGATAGAAAAAGAGAGTAGACCAGAGAAAGACGAGCAGCTGACGTCTATGCAAATGTTGTTCGACTTCCCAAACGCCCCCAAGCACAACTCCTAGGGGTTAAAGAAGGAAAAGGGTGACAAAGGTTGCGTTTTGCAATGAAGTGGCAGAGTGGTTGAGGAGAAGGGGTAGGGGGGCTAGAAGAGACGACGTGAGGCGGAGGATTCTCTTACACCCCTCCCAAAACCTTTTCTTCCTGGAGATCTTCTACAACCGACCCTCAAACACCCCCCCAGCAAGAGACAACATCAAATGTAAAGTAGACCCGGAGCTTTAAGATGAGGTAAAGTAAGCAAATAGCGGCCCGCGGAACTTATATGGCCCGATAGAGAAGGATTCATATCGCTCCGAGTTGGACTTATGGTCAGCGAGAAAGTATCAATCACTGTCAGGCCACATGTCTTAAAATTCAATTGTCTGTGTCACTTTCTAGAACTCCTCTATTCTGTATAAGCTTATACTCCCTTTCATCCTTCCCATTCAACCACCCTTTGCCATGTTAATAAGAAAGAGGGGAAATAAATCTACGAAGCTTATTATCTTAAGATGGGGTGCTAGTGAGCGTGAGTTTAGGGCAGCATTTTCGAAATTTTTATGACATAAACATTTATTTGGCCAAAATAAATTAAATATTTCTTCTATAGAAACATAGAGTTTAGTTTTCCACACATGATAATCTCAACAGTTCTTTAATATTTGTCAAGGGTGTCCTAGAATTTAGTGACAAATTTTTCTCTTCATTTAAAAAGTTTGTCACCAAATGCCGCTATGCTCATGAGAGATATTCAAGAACTGTTGAGATTATCATGTGCATAAAACTAAACTCTATGTTTCTATAGAAGAAATATTAGATCTATTTTTGCCAAAAAATGTTTATGCTATATAAACTGCAAAATTAATGCACTAAACTGGCGCTCACTAGCACCCCACCTTAAGGTGAAGAGGCGAAGCTCACTGCTAGTTCTCAAATAGCTTAACATTTTCTGTTCTGAGCCTATCAATAAATTACTGTATTTGTCAGAGGAAGGATAAATCTAGAGCCCTCTTTCTTCAAGCCTAGTCTTATCGCTCTGCAAACATGCTAAAATAAAAAGTTTTTAAAAATGAGCTAATGTTACATTTTCACATTTTTTTATATTTATAAAACTCATAATATAGGCTTGTTAGGGAAAAAGAGCCCTGTCAGAAAATTTTGACTTTATTTTGGCGTGAACTATATTTTTAAATAATGCATAGTACAGTTAAAATTAGTGTGTATTGTGTTAGAGCTGGGAGTTTGCGCGCAATTTCTCGTTTACAAAGGCATCCACCTATGTAGGTGAGATATTGTCAATCAAATGTTGTGCTTAGGTTAAATATTGACAAAACTACAAAGTACTAGAATTTGGTGTTTACTGGAATGAGCCCAAAAATATGTTTATGACCCTAACCTATGGAAATGTAAATAGAGTTTAAAGGTTTAAATTTTTCACTTTGAAAAAATCCACATATTTCGGTTGATTTTTAAGAGTTAAATGCCCTGAAAGGTAACTGGTAAAGGAGCGTGGAATGGATCTTTGTGATTGAAATTATGTAATTTAATAGGGGGGGCTACAAGACCAATTGTATTTTCCTCTTCCCCTGTTTGTTCTCCTACTGCCAGACAACTCCACTCAGGAACGTTCTAAATCCACTTGGTTTCTGGCGTTTAGTTATTTCTGATCGACCATTTGCGCCTCAAGGTGGTATGGTAGGGATTGCGAGTCAAAGGGGTATGGTAGGAATTGCGAGTCAAAGTGGGATGGTAGGGATTGCGAGCTAAGGTTAGTGTTTTTATAGTTCTTATAGCAAAAATCTTTCTGTCCAAAATAAATAAAATGCTGCCGCAGTAGATAAGTTTAGTTTAGTTTGGTAAACATGGTAATCATGACAGTTATTGAATTTATCGTTATGAGTATCACGGAATTCGTTTAGGATTTTTTCATTGTTAAAAGTTTTTTTTTATCAAATTCCACTATATTCACACAAATTTTCAAAAACTGTTGAGATTATTAAGTATATACAAATAAATTACACCTATTTAATGAGGAAACATTTTATTTATTTCGGGCAAAAACTAATTTTGTTATGTATATAAAGTAGAAAAATACTGGCTTTAGCACGCGTTCCTTTCCAGAATTTTGATGAATGACAAATATTATAATACAGTTTATTCAATAGGTATCGTTGAAGACATTTTGTATTCGATTTCTTCAATTTTTTTCTAATTTTCTCTTCATGACGACGCCAAAAAGAAACTTTTCCAATTGTATTAAAATCATTCGTCTGCATCTTCCGCTCAATTCTGAATGTCAACTGTTTACTGCCTTTTTGCAAGGTATTAAAAAAAGCGC
>CABFWO010000158.1:0-19477 GCA_902155825.1 Timema genevievae | reverse complement strand
GGTGAGCGGAAGGAGGTCGTCACCTAGTTAAAAAAACTACTAAAAAGGTTTTTTAATGTGTGATGCATGTGCACCCAATGTACAGAGAATAGGAGTGTAGCACCACTTGAAGACATTTTACTATGTCATTCCTTACGTCACTCAGTACACGAGTTATATTTTAATAAGAAGACAGCCAAACATGCATTTTTTTAAGATAAGTAGAGTGGCAACGTCAATAGTTGGACATTAGTGTACATTCTAAAGGTTTATTTATTATTTAAAGTTCGGAAATGTTACTTTATTTTCAATAAAATTAATTTGTCTTCCATATAGCTTTGAGTATGAAATGCGATGGCTCGTGTACTGAGTGACGTCACAAGCGGAGCAAATCAGGTGTATTTCTCCATCTCACACTACCTATTATCTTTACATTGGGTCCATTGACGTTCTTTTGTAAAAAGCATAAAAAATTATTAAAAAATATATATTTTTAAAATAGAAAATATGTCATTGAAACCATTTTAATGACTGTTGAAAATGCAGTTTATTTGCTGCGGTACATTGGTTATGATTTCCAGAGTCAATATCTTGAAAAGGAAGCGTTTTTCAACCTATATATATATATATATATATATTTCTTATTTTGATCCATAGAATAAGGTAGGGATGTTTGATGGTTGAAGTTGGGGACATCCAAAATATATTCATACATCAAGTCATGTGATCTTTTACTTTTATACATGCTGATTACCAAAATAAAGTTTGTTTACATTTTCTAAAAGTTTCTTCTAACCAAAATATATACTATACAATGATTACTATCAGTCAATGGTAGGTGAAATGGCGAGAGAAGTATCCTTGTGCGTGTATGGGGCTTTGGACCAGCAACAAAACGAGAAACGTCGCGCCCTGCCCGCTTTTAACCCTTACATTTAGGAAAATATACTGTTTAAGGCTTTCGGGTTTATTTAAACGAGATTGCAGCCAGATTGGCATTGGGCCTACTAGAACCTTGCCCCCAAAACCCTCCCTCCCCTTTCCCTTCACAATTTCTAGTCTCCCTTTCGTGTGTTTTTTTTACCGTGCTTCCCAAAACTCCCCAACTCTTAGAACCAAAAATATTAATTAACGTTATTAACACCCTTCTTACTCTTTCCAAAAAAATGAAAAAGTGGAGGGAGAGGGGAGAAAAAACCATTATCGTAAATCATCGTTTTCCAATATCAGGGATTCTTCTTCATTCTTTTATTATTTTATTTTACATCGTTCTACTAAATACAAGCCTCTCTGTCTCTTTTGAATAAATTTTAAATAAACGTTATTTATCCTCTTTCATTTTCTGCCAGCCGTGTAAAGTGCTATTCAGACGGGATTTTAAAGACGGCCAATCAGTGTCAATGGAACTTCGGGGAAGCTTTTAATCAGAGATTTTTTTTTTCTTTATCTTTGGACAGGCAGTTTCTTAATGTCATTTTGTAGAAACTTGCAAGCCATTTTCATGTAAGTATTTTATTTTATTTGAAATAAATAGTTTTATTATTACAAAATATTATCCTTATTCTAATAGGTTTTGAACTAACCTTTCTCAAGAGTATTTTAACTGTTTAGACAATTTGAAAAACTTATAATTTGGGAACTGGCATTTGTAAAATAACTATAATGTATATATATTCTCTTGAGAAATGTTATTTCAAAACCTATTAGAATAAGGATAATATTTTGTAATAATATAACTATTTATTTTATGTATATATATATATATACATAAAATAAATAGTTAAATAAATATAAATAGAGACACGCATATTTTTGTTGGAAGTATTTTCTGAAATGTCTTTTCGCTTTCTATTATTTAGTAGGATTTTGGAAGGAAAAATGACCTTTTAGACTTTCTTATCAAAATCAGTGTATGTATATATATATATATAGATAGAGAGAGAGAGGGAGAGAGAGAGAGTAAGCGAGAGAGAGATAAAGAATAGAAAGAACCACGTAGTGCCCATTCCAGCTATCCGCATTCAATTACATTAGTTGTATAATTATGAGGAAGGTAGATGTTTAAAGGAAGTGTATACGCATTTACGTGGAGAGATTGGGAAACCATTTAATAAAAAATAAACCTTAGAGCACCCATCTGGGAATCGAGCCCGGAACTCCTCGATACCTGCAAATCAGATGAGACTGACGCTTTTGTCCGCATGCATATTGGTGCAGCTTTAATTAATGCTGTACAGAGCGGCTATAAACGAATGTTATATAGTTAAAGAACTAATAATACTCGACCAGGAAAACTAATTTTTTAAGTAAATTTGAAAGTAACACTTGTTTTTGTGATTGGTTGCTGCCAACAGCATATCCCACGCCTGGTAGTTTGATTCCACAAAAGGGCAAAACTACTGACGTATTCGTGATACTACCCAGATGCTAACATTCCTTGCACTCGGGTTTCTAGGGGTAGATGTAATATTTTAGGTTAAGAGCCCATCTCATAACTGATTAACAAGGGATCCACTTCAGTGGCAGAATGGTCAGAAATCGAAGGCGTCACTCTCGTGTTAAACTGGCCTGTTGATGACGGGGATATCAGGGTTCGAATCGTGGTTGGGTCTACTGATGATGGTTTTCATGAATGGTTTCTCACTTTCCTTCCACGCAAATGGAGGTAGGTTACTTGTAAAATGTTTCTTTCATCCCTACCCCATTAGAAAAATTAACATATATTCGTATAACCTGAACAGGTAGTAAGATGCGGTGACTAAAAAACGGATATTAGATACAAGATTACACTCTAACCAGAAAACGTTTTGAGGTTCGGTTTTCTGCAGTCTTAATTTGGTAACAGAGAAGTTGAGATCACTTTAGTAGTGCTTTCATTTTAATACTACTATTTTTAATTTTATTTTACTTCTCAAAATATGATCAACGGTTTTGCTGGTGTACATTTCACTGTATTTTAAAATAAAATAGAGAAAACCCCGCCACGATATGTGACGTATTACCTACCTAAGTTAAGTGTTATTTGTGGGGTGAGACGGGCTCTTAAGACGTCTGGTTCGAGTTGTATTACCTACCTAAGTTAAGTGTTATTTGTGGGGTGGGACGGGCTCTTAAGACGTCTGGTTTGAGTTGTATTACCTACCTAGGTTAGGTATTATCCGTGGGGTGGGACGGGCTCTTAAGACGTCTGGTTTAAGCTGTATTACCTAACTAAGTTTAAGTGCTATCCGGGGTGAGACGGGATTTTAAATTAGTTTATAAAATAGCTCCTGACATAACCCTTTATTTATAAAGTTCATGATAAATACCTAGTAGGACCCCCCCCTTTTTCACATGATAGCAAACAGCCCCAGGAAGCCTGTACGGGTGTGGAAGGAGCCTGATTCAATTGCAAGGCACCAGTCGAGGGTTGTCTGTGATGCTGCTGTTGTTGTGTAAAGTATTAGTAGTGGCTGCCCGGAGAAATAGAGTCGTTCCAACGGGGGTAGGGAGGCAGGGTGTTAGCTCCGTGATGCTGTTAGTGAGTACGAGTATAAGACCTGATCCGGGTTTTAAAAGGAGACCCGGAACATGCCCGGAGTTGCCAATACACTTTCTTTTTTCCCCCTCACTCTTCTCAGACTTTTTACTTTTCCCAGTAAACTCTAGTGCGAGGACCGTATATTGGAGACTAATCTCAAACAGCATTATTAACGGGTTTCAAACTTACGCAGTAGCATTACCATTTGATTGGAAAGAGGATTAGATCCATCTTACTTGGGTTGGAGTCAGGCACACTCTCCGTGCAGCTGTTTTTTGCTCTGTCAAGAGAAATGAGTTCAAGAGGGAGGCATTTTGAAACCTTGAAAGCATCTAAGTTTTCAAATAATATACCTCTACTTTGTGTTATCCCATTTATATATAAGTTTTTAGCACCGCGTCTTACTACCTGTTCAGTTTATACGCATATGTAGGCCTTCACGTATGTATCCTTATATATTATGGTTTGGTTTTAAAAAAATGTAAACTTTGATATGATAATCCTTGAATTAATGGCTTTTATTTATAAAATTATGTTTGGTATAATTCAAGTAATTAATTTCGAAAGAAAAACTCTTCTAAAATTGATGTTATCCCCTTGAATATGGTTTGAAACGGGTTTTTTTAGGCCCAAGCCTCAGTGTATGGTCGTTATTTTAGTTGCTTTTCTAAAAAACGAAAATTGGTATTTAAGAAAAGCACTTTTAAGTATAATTTTTTTGCTTAGAGTGAACATAATTATCGTTTATTTTTGTAATATTATTCGGTGTTGACCAACTTGGATGGTACCGCCCCCAAGGGGCATTTTTTTGTTTTAAGGGGGGCGGCAAATTGTAAGATGAGGGTAGAGGCTTTTTAGGTTTTTATGGCTAGTAAAACAATAATGTTATGTTAATAATAACAGGTAACGAAGTATTTAAGAAAAGGGTCTTGAATCTATTTTAACATTTATGCTCTTTAAGTTTCACAGTACATTTATTTACTAATGTTTATAAACATTTAATATGAGCTATGTTTTAACATGTGTTTTATTCATAAAAACTATATGTTATGCCATGAAAAAAGTGCAGTTATTTTGTGATCATGTTTTTTCAAGCGAGGGTACCATATTTTGTCCATCTGGTAGTAGACAGCCATTAATAAAAGGTGTGGACAAATTTGGGACTTTTGACAAGTGAGAGAAAACAATTTTGTTCTTATACATTGGTTTTTAAATAAAATTGTGTGATTTTGTTTTTATTTGTTTATTTATTATTTTCCTGGGTTCTTATATTTTCACTAGAAGGTCTTGAAAGAAATTAATAAAAAATTATAAATTGTACTTTTATATTTTCATAATAATTATTTAGTTTGAAATAATTAAATATGAACGTACAATGTAACATGAATCTAAGGTTATTGTCGATGATTTAAGAATGCATGCTACATTTACTGAAAATTAGAATTGTAAAATGGGCATCGAACCCGAGATCTTCGGCTTAGTACGCCAATGCTCTACCCACTGAGATATCCAGGAATCATCCCGTGCTCAGGGTCATTCTTCATTCATATTTTAAGGCAGAGTCTATGATGGACGTGCGGAAATGCTACATTTAGCTTTTGGAAAGGGGAGGGGGCGGGGGTAGCGGTGGCCAGCATACAAATTTAAGAAGTGGGCGCTTGGCTAATAAAAGTTGAGAGCCATCAAAACAATAAACAAATACTATTTTCATTTACTTCTTGTAGCTACTATACATAGGCTCTACTATATTTATAATTATAATTTTAATTGAATCGCGCTATTTCACCGTCCTCCTGGTTTATATTTCAGTTATATAAATGCATCAAAACATTTTCTGTAAAATTAAAAAAAAACTTTTGCTGTGACATTTAAGTGAAACAGTTATAAAATATATATACATTCCAACTTAATTAACCCCAACCATTCAAGCCACTAAATTTGTTCAGAGACCTCAAAAACTTGTATTTTGTGAAAGAAAAAAAAACGCTTTGAAAACGTTGGTGAAAAAAAAATGAGTGACCAATTCTGGTAAGAAAATTTATTTTCCAAAAAAAGGAAGTATAGTTAATGAAGATTTTTCTTTACAAAAAAATAAAATTAAAAGAAAGAACCACTCGTTTAATATTTGATGGGAATGATTTTCTATAGGCCTTGGGCTGTCTGAAGTTGTGAGGGTTTGTAGGGGTATTGAGGGTGGGTAATGGGGTAGGGGGTAGTATGTGTTGACGGCCCCGCCGAGAGCTGGCGATACGAAGCAAGCGAGAAGGCTGGGAATGACGTAGCTATGGGCCTTGGCTCTACCTAATTAGTTGATTTGTAGTGGCTCAAGGGGTCTTTTCCTCTTTCCACTGCGCTAATGCAATCTAAATTTTTCATTCTACCGACTTTCCGCCTCTTCCACCTCCTCTTTCTCCCACACACACACACACACTCACTCTCTCTCTCTTTATCTCTCGGGGAAGTTGAAGGGGTGGGTGAGTAGAATGTTTTGGGAGGGTACGGAGGGGAATAGAGGCTGAGAGCTTTTGTCGACCTGACATGATCATCTTCACTCGACCTCTATCGACGTTTCGCTTCGATTTTTGTTCCTCTTTAGAGAACGAGATCTTTCTGACAGAAGTGTGGAACTAATACGTTTCAAATTATTTTGTTTTTTTCGTTTATTGTTAGGTTTTTACTTGTTTCTTTACTAGTTCTACCTCTCCTCCCACCCCTACCATCATCACTACGTATTACTACTCGGTCCATCCATACGCATGTAATTACGATGATGGGGTGGTTACTAGAAAGGTAGAATTTGAGAGAAAATGTACTCGAGTTGGCTTGGACAGAGGATGGGAGAAACCAAGGGAATAAACACCGCCAATACACACGGTTCCAACCCTGACCTTCTTGTAATTGGTAAACAAGACTAAACGAACCTGACATCTAGCTTGCATGTCCACCGACGCGGGTGTTTGTTTTTCAATACATATTACTCTTTCTGAAGACTTAAGAAACGTTGGTCTTTAATTTTTCTATCACAGCAGGAAGGAGTAAATGGGAAGAGAACTATTATGCGGGTGATTATACTAAGAAATGCCAACGGTATGGGTCACATTATGAGAAGAAAATGTCTTATTGAGTGACGTCATAGAAGTCAAGTGAGAAGGGGACCAGGAATACGATGAATGTAACTGTTGGATGACCTCACACAAGGAAAGAGATGAAGTTTCGGGATCTAAAAGAGGAAGTTGTTGCTAACAGGGCATGCTAGAAGACTAACATTTAATAAGGAAACATACCTGTAGGAAGACAGAAACCCAATCACAATACTAGATGGATTATATACCCCCTTTGGATCAATTTTTATAGCCGTCCATAATTCAGAATTCCTTGCTCTTGAACGAAGTACTAGATTTTACATGTTTTATGTCAGAGGATTTAGGTTATTGTGTTAGCTAAAGACATTGTATTAGACAATATTTTCTAACCATTTGTTCTTTCCATAGTTACCAAGAATCGGACACAAAGCCATTAATTTTACTTCTTATAGAAGACTTCTACTCTTTGCCACAATTTCGTGCCATTAGTAAATGTACACTAATGAGGTTGGGATGAATAAGGTAGAACTTTAAAGAGGACAGGTACCAGAATTAGCGTATAAGAGCAGTAAAAAACAATATGAGTAAACCACCCTCGGTACACTCATGATAAATTCGCACGATAACCTCCCCATCACCGGGAAACTAGGACAAATCAGGGAGATGCCCTAACCTGCATATCACCAATCCGGGAAATTGTCTTTTAAAATTAACAACAATATTAAAATGTATGATAAAAGTAAGTAAAAAGGCAAAAGTAATTGGGCAAGCTGGAATGTTTAGTTTGTGCCTGCTAAAAGAATTGGATTCAAATGCTCCTCGGCACCGTTACAAACCAAGTAAATAAAACTGACAAGATATTCTTTAAATTAATAATAAATAGTAAATTTCCACCAGAATAGCTAGGGGTTTTCCCCAAAAACACTCTCTGATGGTTGCCAAGCTTTTCTCTTTCTAAAAAAAAACTATCTTTATATTAATTGGAAATATTATGAACACCCCACCCCACCCCCTACCTTCTCTAGTGCTTTCTAGTGGTGAGATATGGAACTAGTTTTTAACCATCATATAAACGTATAGACTTATGTCCATTTGCTAAAGTGTTCTTTGAAAATATTGTCCCATTTTTTTAGGAAGTGCCATTTTTGACGGCTATAAAAGCTACTAGATCAACTTTCACGTGTTCATTCGTTAAGTAATTTTATATATAACCATTATTTTTTATGTAAATTATCTATAACTATAAAATAACACTACTAATATATAATTATAAATTTTGGACTTTTTTTAATTCGTAAAGGGCTATTTTTGTGAAAATTGGAGTCATCATCATTAGGTATAAATCTTGCGAATGGTTTGCTGCAGCACTCCATTTTACTCTCCTGGGCCAATTTTTTTTTTACATCTTTTTACCTTCTTCTGCCAACATTGTTCGCCGTTTGATTCATGTACTCCTGTCTTGGTCTCCCTTTTGAATTTCTCCCTTCCACATCTCTTTCTATTTATCTTCGTCAAACTATTAGTGTCTCAGTATATGGCCTACCAACTCTTCTTTACTGAATACCTTTCTAAAGTTTCCTTTCTTCATTTGATTTTCTTAGCACTTCTTTATGTGATACCATCTCCATCCTTGATTTTTTTCAACATTCTTCTGTCACACAGCAATTCAAATGTTTCTAATATTTTCATTTAAGTCACTCCAATGGTCCAAGTTTTACATACACAAAACCTAACGCTCCAAACTTATGCCTTTAGGAACGCTTACACCTTTATAAATATTGGGGTCATCGTGGTGGGATTTATACAATTATGTTTCTAGTCAGTATAACCAAATTGTACACACTGGCTTTTAGTTTCTCTCAACCCCTCGGAGAGAGGGGTATTATTTTCGTAAGAAAATTTGAACTCGATATTTTGACGTTTAATGTTGATTTACATGACCCTCTGAAACCGAAAAAGTGATTTTCGCAATACCGTCTGTGTGTTTATATTTCTCTCTAGTGCCGAAGTAATTTGGCCGATTAGGCTAAATCTTGGTATCTAGGGTTTTTATAAAGTTCCTCCGAGGTATTTTTGGAATTAATATCTAACCCTAAAATTAAGGGTAGTTTACTGAAGGGCCAAAAGAGATTAAGTCAATTTTCCTCAAGCCTACTCCAACGCTTTTGATTAAATCTTTTATCAAGGCATTGTTTGGCATTAAAAAATTGTATTTTCGTTTTTCAATTTAAATTACTTTTATTGTACTTTACATGGGCGGACATTTTTAATTTTTATCATATTTCCCCAAATATTTTAGAGACTAAATAACTTATCATTGTAAAGTTGTAGAACTATTAAAAATTAAAATCTTTTTAACGCACCTATCTGAAATAATACTTAGCACCACGTCTTACTACCCATTCGAGCTATACGCTTTATTTGAAATAATTTTAATGAAACCAACAGCTTATGATTTTGAAACATATATAAGATATTTGGTTATGAGGTACTTTGAAATTGATTGTTATGCGCTTTAGTGGACAAAAATATTCCTATATTCTCGATGTTTCTGTAACAGTGTAATTATTTCATTTTAGCTCTTTGGTGGATTGTTTCTGCAACAATGTATATAATTTAGTTTTACAAATCTTACAGATTTTTAGTAAAGGTCTCTATTTCAAGTTAAAAGAGAAAGACTGTGTTGTTCGCCGTACCATTTATTTTTTATACAACTCGTTGAATAAACGTATTTGTCTGTAAAAAAAACCTCTTAATTATGTTTTCTGAGTCCGGTGTACACGCATTAATACAATAACAGGACAAACTTCTACATATATATATATACATAGTTTTCACACGGCACCTTGAGATTTAATTTGAAAATCGTGCGTGGCCAATACGGGTTGGGGAGGTTGTGGGAGGTTGAGCCCGCGGGGGCTCGGCGACCCGGGCAGGGCCCAGACCCAAGCTCTGTACCCCGTAATTGAATCCAATACTCACCCTTCTACTCCCTTTACCCCTCCCTCTCTTCATCGTCCAAAAAACCTAGATGACTGCTCTTGTGGTTACAACCTCGTATCTCGAACCAGAGGAGAGAAATAATGGAGAAATGGCTTTTATACGTGGATAGGTGGGTTTAGGGGGGAGGGAGGTAGAAATGGAAAACATGCTTTCATAACCTAGATACGGTACCTTTAGTTTTGATATTTGATCCCACACTTTCTTTCCAGGGAGGTATTTTTTTAAATTAATAAATAACTAAAACTTGTATGTATTTTGTTTGTAATACAAATACGCTTTAATTTTATAAATCACAACCAAGAGAAAAATCGATGGAAAATAATATCAATAATATTTTTCATACAATATTTTCCTTAAAGCTTTTCATTGTTTATACCAAGGATTTCCAAGCTGTGAGGCGTGACACCCTACCTTACCGTACCTTTGCTGCTCTCACTACTTCCACTCACTCGTACATCTCCCGCTCTCACTACTTCCACTCACTCGTACATCTCCCGCTCTCACTACTTCCACTCACTCGTACATCTCCCGCTCTCACTACTTCCACTCACTCGTACATCTCCCGCTCTCACTACTTCCACTCACTCGTACATCTCCCGCTATCACTACTTCCACTCACTCGTACATCTCCCGCTATCACTACTTCCACTCACTCTTACATCTCCTGCTCTCACTACTTCTATTCACTCTTACATCTCCTGCTCACACTACTTCCACTCACTCCTACATCTCCAGCTTTCACTAGTTCTACTCACTCTTACATCTCCCGCTCTCACTACTTCCACTCACTCGTACATCTCCTGCTTTCACTACTTCCATTCACTCTTACATCTCCTGCTCACACTACTTCCATTCACTTGTACCTCTCCTGCTCTCACCAGTTCTACTCAGTCGTATCTCATGAGTACTCACTATGTTTCACGCACCCCTACCCCCTTCACGCTCAAATTTGACCTAACTTGGACTCAAACTATTATTTCAAATGTTGTCTGTACGTAGCTAATCCGAAACGTCTGAACGTTTGTGAGCCCAGCCGATGTATATCAGTTGGCATTTGAACTATTTTAACACAAAACTGGGGTCGCACGTCTCTCTACATCCACCCCTAATACCAATACCAACATTTCAACCCTCTGGGAAAAAAACCCATCCTCTCTTTAAACAATCTCCACCTCTACCCCTTTCCCTTCGTAAACGCTTTTGTTCCTTGTTGAGGTGGCTTATTGTCTGGCCTACTGTTACGGTGGCTACATCGAACTCTTCTTTTACCCCTGCGTTTTGTTATTTAGTTTTGTTTTTTATCCCAAAACAAGTGGGAGGGTAAAAAACACAATATCGCCGTCAGCGCTACGTCGTGGTCATTCTGTCAGTCATCTCCTGTTATGTTGCGCGTGTTAGGTTGGCTGCCTTGGGGCAAGCAGGTGTAGGCAATATGGGAGTGAAGGATTCGTACCCTCGTGTCTTTTTTTTTTAACCTTTTATCGCTTTTTTCATGTGTTAAAAGGCTCAAATAATCCTCATGTGTGTTTATTGCTGTCCACATAGCTAGGTCTCTAGAATGTAGTACAAAAAAGGAACGTGTTTTCAAATACTTATCCTAGGTTCAGCTATCAATAAACTATAATGCTGATGATGGTGAGATCAGGGTTCAAATCCGGTTGTGTGTACTGAGGGTAGTTTTTCCTAATTGCTTTCCCTCTAAACTTCCACACAAATTCGGGTACTTTTACTGTAAATTCAACCTTGCTCATACCTAATAAATAAGCCTAGTTAGTACACATGGTGATAACTCGAATGGGTGTTGAATGAGACGTGGTGCAAAGAAAAAACATATTAATCAGTCACAGTACTTTGTCGTGTCTTGAAGTGTGTCCATGGTAAGACGAGCTAACTAAAACTTTACCTGTGATATATTCTAACCTCTTGTGCCTTGTGTAGAGAGGGGCAAGAGGGAAAAATATTTAATAAAAAACCACACTCAGTACACCCGACTGGTATTTGAACCCCGATATACCTGTCACCATCAATCAAGTCTAACTCAATAGTGACGCGTTAGACAATTCGACAACCAAAGCGGATTTTAAATATATTAAATAAAAATAGGTTTCAAAGACAAACGATACGGTAATCTGGCTTTATAATTATTTATGAGTAGGTATACATTATGTACAGTTACTATATTTTAATTTGTTAGTGCTAAATATTTTAGGTGGTAGTGTGGGAAACGTGAACTAAGGGCAATATTTTTGCAGTTTTTATACAAAAAAAGTGTTGATCGTAATAAATCAAATATTGCTCCAATAGAAACACAGAGTTTAATTTTCTTCTCATGGTGATATCAACAATCCTTGAATATCTGTCAAGTGTCCTGGAATTTAATGATAACTTTTTCTCTTCATTTAAAAAGTTTGTCATCAAATGCTGCTATGTCTATAACTGATATTAAATTACTGTTGACATCACCATGTGAAGAAAATTAAACTCTATGTTTCTACTGGAACACTTATTATTTATTTTTCTAGAACAAGAGATATGTTGATATAAAAACTAAAAGAACACCGCCCTTAAAACTTCTTCCTTTCGCCACATCTTAAGAGGCCATTACTTGAAAAATTCAATAGCTAGTCACAGTTTAGTCAACAAATAATATTTATAAGTTTGGATCTACATTCATCATGGATACATCTCTTTTTAAGCTCTGTTAAACATATACATATAGGTATAGTTTTTATAAATATTTTACTTACTTGTACTAAAATATTTAAATAACAAAAGAATATTTCCCTCAAAAAAATGTAAGCTACCAGCGTTTTAATCTTCTCTTTTTTTTTCATTTAAGCTTATTTTTTACTATTTTATTTTCACAAAACCATGAAAGTGTGTAAAAAGAACCTTCAAATCGATCTTTGTGTTTTTATTGTGTTGGCTTATGTTCGTTTCTTTTCTCTTTTACCTTCAAACATTTTCAAAACAAAGAGATTTAAATGTAGAATTTTCCTCTTTCAAAAGAAAATGTAATAAAATGAGCCACAGGTTGCGAAGCTGATATTATTATATTCTCAGAACTCCCCCGGTTCATTTCACCTTTAAAAAAAATAACTTTTCAAAAAGATGTATAAAATGAAGGGAAAATGTCAAAGTGATATTTAATTAAATTATCTCAATGCTCTGTGTATGTGTATTTATTTAAAGTAAATTGTTTTTGTCATCTTTTAGCCAATTTATTTAAAGTGATATCTTTGAAATAATATTATGTTCTTTATCAGGAAAGTTGGAACTCATTGACGACAACTAGACGGAAATACTACTAAAACTTAATGGAATAGAATTGTCTTTATGGAAAATATAAACGCTAAATAACATTTTAAAGAACACTTTGCATTTATTTTTAAAATAATCTGGATAATTTTGTGTGTGGGGGGGACGACTACGAATTATTAACTATTCGAGCTATTTCCAGAGCTATGATCAAGCTTATGGGTGACACCTTTCTGAGGTTATATATAGCTCATTTAATCTCTAGACTACAGATTGGTATAATCCACAAAATTATTCCTATTAATTTTATATACGGGCTGACCTCGGAGGTATTGGGGTAAAGTTATTGCCTCAGAATCCTATGCTCGTGGGTTCAAATCCAGCCGGGGTTGACTGATTTTTATTGAGCGATAAAAATCCCAATCACAACTTTCTTCAGAGGGGAATAAAATACGTCGGTCCCATATCAATTGTGGCATGTAAAAGAACCCTGGAAAGTAGGTGAAAAATCTTTCTCAGTAAAATTGGTAGGCCCTTTCGCTCTCATTCACAGAAATTCTCGTGTGCTAATTCAACCAATTGGTTCAGAAAGTACACGTAAGATACTTCATATAAATGAAATAAGAATGTATAGACAGTGCAGCTATAAAAGGATTTTTGTCCGGTTGATACATCGCAGGAATAATAAAATATTAATAAATTATTGAAATCTTGTGACATTACAATCCAATGAATGCGTTAACTACATGCATTGACCGAGTGAAACGAGGCTCTGTTTATTCGACTTTTTATTATTTCGTCTCTCTGTTACACGATCACTGCAAAATGCGTGGACAAATTTTAACAAAATTTTGCAGTGACATTTTTTGAATCTGGAATGAACAACTTTTTTTTTAGTTTTGACATCTAGTAGTAGACTGAATTCTTAAATCACGTTAAGAACGGTTATTCTCTATTAATATAATGCAATATTGTATATTTAGGATAAATTTGTTTTCTGTCTTAACTTGACCAACAAGTAAAAATACCTACTTTAAATACGTGTAGAAAGTATTATAGATATATCAACTTGAAATATAAAGAGTAATCTTAAGATTATAGTAAAGATAAAGACACTAGTTAAAGAATTTATAGAATTTGTGACTATTCACGAGCAAGAAATATTTTTTTGAAAAAATGCACCGTTTTAAATTTCTCGCTCTTCTTATCAACCCACTCCTACTTTGACACACTATTTGATGTATATACTTCAAACCCTCCACCGCTAGCCAACACGGCGGAAAAATTCTCATTTCTAACGGGTAATTAATTAACGGTTCAGACACACATAATTACTTAATTTTAAAATATATTCTTTCTTTTACACAGTATTTTCTCTTATCTACACATCTGCAAAACACTCAAGATGGTGATGTAGGGAACGTGAGACAAGATCGGAGTTGTTGTGGCTTTTATAGAAAAAAACATTTTTTTGGTGAAAATAAATCAAATATTGCTTCAGTAAAAACATAGTTTAATTTTCTTCACGTGGTGATATCAACAGTTGTTAAATATATGTCGAGGGTTTCCCATAATTCAATTATAACTTTATTTCTTCACTTAAAAAGCTTATCTTGTACTGCCTCTATATTTATGTTAGATATGCAACTGATGGTAATACCATGTGTAGAAAATTAAACTATGTTTGTGCAAAAGCAAAATTGTTATTTATTTGGGCCAAAATGTTTTGCTATTAAAACTGCAAAAACACTTACCTTTTCTAGCGCACTCCATATCCCTATCTTAAGTGTTTAGAAAGTCGTCCCCCTTGATGCAATAATCACTTACAGATGCTTACATAGTATTTCTAGTTTTCTGATTCCACAAGAATTGAAATCCTTTGTAAACGGAATCAAGTAAACAAAACAAAAATCCCACTACTAAAATGGTGTCCTAATCTAGCGTCTTCACCTAGTTCCAAAGATGCCGACTGAAACGACGCCTGACTGCCTCCAACAAGTCACTTGTATACTCGATGGGGCGACTCACCAGGTTTCCGTATCCGTTCACGTATCCTACCGTCATAAGACATTTTTTTTCTTTAACTTTTGGGTAAAAAGTTCATGTAGGTTACATAATGAGAAAAAGAGTTATAGAAGTATTTTCCTATCCCGGTAAAGAAATGAAAGGGAAGAAGGGAAAAAAGTTTTTAAAAAAAAAGAGGGAGAGTGAAAAAAAGGGTCGAATGAGTAGTAAAAGAGTGGGGAAGAGAGGGCTAGCAGAAAATAAAAAGAAGAAGAAAAAAAAGAGAAATAAAAAAATAAGACAGCAAGTTTTGAAATTTCTTACGAAACTGTAAAACTTTGTCTTCTGTGTGTGTCTCTCTACCCCCACCACCCCCCCATACCCGTCTTGCTCCCCTTGAAGGCTGGCTCCCACCTCTCTCTAGGCTTCACCTACTTACCCCCATGTTTGTCTCCCCTAAGGGTCTGAGGGATGGAGGGGGTGGTGGGAGAAGTTGCCCGGGTAATCAGCGCCTCACAACCGTCTTTCCAGGTCCACGAGAGGGAAAACTGCGTACGCTTGTACGTCGTACTAAACACACACGGACTGGCAACCACATGGTTTAATCATCAGGGGGAAAATTAAAACTAAAAAAATCTAATAAAATATATCATTTAGAGAATAAATAAAAAATATTGTGTTTTTATGTGAGTTGCTTTTTTTAATGAAAAAAAAATTCTTTGTTTGAAAGGGTTAACTATTTTAAGTGAGCATCGAACCATTATACTAATAGTTTTAGCGCTATAGTTAAGTTAATGACACTTTACCAAGCTTTAAATAAATGGTACGGAACTCCGCACAGACTTCCTCGTTCTATTGTTTAAAAATAAAGATATTTACTCAAAACTCGTAATATATGTGAAACGAAATAATATACACTAGCCAACCTAAGCATAAATTGCACTATACTTACGTAAAACATTTTTTGAGTCCCGGTTTTAAATTTTATACTTTTAATTTTCAAAGAATTAATGTCCTCATTTGTATGTTTGTACCAATAAAACAGATCGATTTTGGGTCCACAAGGGTCAACACTTCGTATTAAAATTTCGGCTTCCGGTTAAAATGTTAACGTTTTATTAGGTGTTGCACATCTTCAGGTCATCGCATTGCTATTAAATTCTTCATTTATAATCATTTTGACCAATAAAAAATGTAAATATTGACTATTGAGTCTAAAATGCGGGAGATGAATCATTGTTGTACAAAAATTTCTCCTAAGAGGTTAAAGGAAAAATAACAAACTTTTTGAGAGACTTACTTATATTTAACTACTCTATGGCATTGGAGAATTATTAAGTAGTATCTTTTTACAACCAAAGCTCACAAAATTGTATTAATATATTTGCCAATATCTCAGAAGCTGTTGGTTTTATGAAAATATATTTAATATAAAAGTTTTTTATTTTTAATAGTACTACAATTTTGCAATGATAAATTATTTAGTATCTCAAATAGCTGCGGAGATACGGATATGGCCGCTTCTGTAAAGTACCCTAAAAGTCATTTTCATGGGAAAATTAAAATAGCCAGTTTATTTATAATATTAATCAACTCCTAGATACGAGTTTTAATCAAAATCGTTAGAGCCCATTTTGATAAAATCGAGTTTTTCTCTTTCCGCTTTTTACTAAACTACTCTTTATTTTGGGGTTGAAAAGACACACAGACAGATGGCATTGCAAAAAACACTTTTTAATGTTCGGGGGCTATGAGACGTCGACATCCATCAACACTTCGGGTTAGATTATTTTTACTGTCCCAATACTTTAACTTTAGTTTTCGAAAAGTTAAAAAATATATATATTTGCGTATAGATTTAAAGTTATTGGTTTTATAAAAATATTCCTCTTATAAAATATTTGTGCTATAAATAGATCTCATATTTTCAATAATAAGTAATTTCATATCTCAAATAGTTTCGGAGATATGATTTTTTTTAAATGTACACATCAGACCGCAGTCCTTAAAATCATTTTGCCGAAATATTAAAGGTAACCATTTTGTTTGTAATATTTACAAATGTTTAGAAATGAAATTTAAACAAAATCATTAGAGCCGATTTTTATAAAATTGACTTTTTCTCGTTTTGCCCTTCAGTAATCTACCCTATATTTTATGGTTAGCTATTCAATTCCAAAAACCCTTTGGGGAAATCCTATGAAAACTCTAGATACCAAGTTTTAGCCCAATCGGTAAAAAAGTTTAGGCTCTAGTCGGAGGTACAGACATACAGACGGAAATTCAAAAACAACTTTTTCGGATTCGGAGGTTATGAAACGTCGAGATTCATCACAATCTCGAGTTCGATTTTTTGACGATCACAATACTTTCTCTACCTGTAAGAAACGAGAAAGTAAAAATCTAATTGCTCAGCTATTAGACTACGTACAGGATTATGTTAATACATTATAACTATATTATATATCATAATAGATGAATTCTTAAACATATAATCGTATTTTTATAGAAAACATATTTTTATAACCATACTGTTATGATTACACAGACATTAAATTAATCTTCTTGCGTTCAGATAGGTCTACCAAGTGAACAGTTTAATAAACTTACTTGGTTTATTTTCCACACCGTTTACATTAGTAGTTAGGCAACCCTTCACTCGGAGCAGTTTTGCGGGTCATTCAAATCACACGCCGAGTAGGGGTGGGGTATTTTCCTCCAAAGGAACGGAAATGAACCTGGTAGAAATGTTCTCCCGTTTAGAAATGTCCACTTCATAAAAATATTGTAACGAAAGATTTGTCCGAGGGAATGGTATAGTAAGAAGTTGGTTCTTACGCAAGTTTTAACTATAGTATTCTCTAGAACATGTTAAAGAGATACGCTTGTTCTAGGGCAGTTTCTAGTGATAAGTTTGTCTACAACATATTATAGTATCAAGATGAAGTATGTAGCAGGTTGTAATAGTGGCTTGGTTCTTGTACAGGTTGTATTGATAAGCTTGTTCTATTATGGGTAGAGGTGATAAGTTACTTCTAGAGTAGGATAGAGTGAAACGTTTGTTCTAGAGTATATAAAGGTGATAAGCGTCTTCTATAGCAGGTTAAAGTGATAAGTACGTTCTAAAGTAGATCTAAATGACTAATTTGTTCAAAAAAATGATGTAGTGAAATATTATTTTGGATAAAACTATATTTATATATTAGTGCAAGAGAGGTTAGTACTACAAAGCTTCTTCTAGAGTAGACTGTTGTAGTAAATTTATTCTAGAGGATAATGGTAGGATAGAGTTGTTTCTAAAACATATTTTATTTGAAATACATGTAAAGTGGTTCTATATTTATGTTATGATATAATTATTTTTGTAATCGCATTACCCGAACGGGTAGAAAGACGGGGTGCTAAAAATAATTATTGTGGTATCATTTGACACTTATAAGATAATATTAAAATTGTATTCAATATCCAAGATTAAACAAATATTTTACAGTTTGATAAACTGACCTCTCTTTAAAAACTGTATTAGTAAAATATATTCACCTAATTGTTTATTATTCGAACATGTGTTTAGTTAATATTCTGAAAATGTTATACAAACGATCATTTGGATCGCTTAACAAAGGCACAAAGTTCGACATACAATAGTAAAAACTGCTTTATTTTCCAGACGAACAGGGAAAAAATTACCCGCATCGGTGGCCATGTAGATTAAACGTCCAGCTCGTTTAAACTGGCTGGCCGGTAACAAGGGGGCCTAAATTCTAATCCAAACCTGGTGCACTAAAGGGGCTTCTTCCTTATATTTTCCCCACGTTCCCTTCACACAAACGCGGGTACATTTCTCATAAATACAACGTTCCTCACCTACCTTATAAGTGGAATTATATTAAGATAGCAGAAATAGTTAGTGAGATGCATATTAATTAAGTTGTAGATTCGCTTCGGTGATCGAATGGTCTAAAGTATCACTCTAGCAATAGACTGGATTGCAGATGACGGGAGATTGAGGCTAGAATCCCGGTCGGGTGTACTGAGGTGTTTTTTTTCCCTAAATGGTTTTTCACTCTAGCTCTCCACGCAAATGAGTACTTTTATTCTCAATTCAACCTTCCTCATCCCTAACAAAATAGTGCAATTAATACATAATCGTATAATCTGAACAGGTAGTAAGACTGGGTGAATAAAAAAAGATTATTAACTAATTAACTTAGAAAATACACTTAACCCTCGTAAAATTCTGCTGAATTATAAATTTTATATATATTTTTCTTGGTAAATGTTGTCGACAAGGTGGGAAGTTTTGTAATAAGGGAGAAATATTTTACCTAGAGACTGATAAAAAGTAAAAAATAAAAAAACTCCTTCTAAGACGAGTGAAGGGAAAGTGACAGGTTTTCTCGGCGAGCGTCCGCTTGCAATTTAAATAATGCGATGTTTAATACCGGGGATGAGAATACGCCTGCTTGGTTGGTTTGCAAGGGGAGGGGTAAGGGGGGGTATCACAGATGGAAATTCCCTATTTAAATGCAAATTCTGTATTTGTCACCACCACTACCACAACTACAAGTTGAATAACCTAAACCACACACACACACACACACACACACACAAATACTCACATAGAGGGTGT